>JAXIVJ010001045.1:80000-156851 GCA_036785665.1 Chirona hameri
ATATATATATATATATATATATATATATATATATATATATATATATATATATATATATATATATATATATATATATATATATATATATATATATATATATATATATATATATATATATATATATATATATATATATATATATATATATATATATATATATATATATATATATATATATATATATATATATATATATATATATATTATATATATATATATATATATATAATATATATATATATATATATATATATATATATATATATATATATATATATATATATATATATATATATAATATATATATATATATATATATATATATATATATATATATATATATATATATATATATATATATATATATATATATATATATATATATATATATATATATATATATATATATATATATATATATATATATATATATATATATATATATATATATATATATATATATATATATATATATATATATATATATATATATATATATATATATATATATATATATATATATATATATATATATATATATATATATATATATATATATATATATATATATATATATATATATATATATATATATATATATATATATATATATATATATATATATATATATATATATATATATATATATATATATATATATATATATATATATATATATATATATATATATATATATATATATATATATATATATATATATTATATATATATATATATATATATATATATATATATATATATATATATATATATATATATATATATATATATATATATATATATATATATATATATATATATATATATATATATATATATATATATATATATATATATATATATATATATATATATATATATATATATATATATATATATATATATATATATATATATATATATATATATATATATATATATATATATATATATATATATATATATATATATATATATATAATATATATATATATATATATATATATATATATATATATATATATATATATATATATATATATATATATATATATATATATATATATATATATATATATATATATATATATATATATATATATATATATATATATATATATATATATATATATATATATATATATATATATATATATATATATATATATATATATATATATATATATATATATATATATATATATATATATATATATATATATATATATATATATATATATATATATATATATATATATATATATATATATATATATATATATATATATATATATATATATATATATATATATTATATATATATATATATATATATATATATATATATATATATATATATATATATATATATATATATATATATATATATATATATATATATATATATATATATATATATATATATATATATATATATATATATATATATATATATATATATATATATATATATATATATATATATATATATATATATATATATATATATATATATATATATATATATATATATATATATATATATATATATATATATATATATATATATATATATATATATATATATATATATATATATATATATATATATATATATATATATATATATATATATATATATATATATTATATATATATATATATATATATATATATATATATATATATATATATATATATATATATATATATATATATATATATATATATATATATATATATATATATATATATATATATATATATATATATATATATATATATATATATATATATATATATATATATATATATATATATATATATATATATATATATATATATATATATATATATATATATATATAATATATATATATATATATATATATATATATATATATATATATATATATAATATATATATATATATATATATATATATATATATATATATATATATATATATATATATATATTATATATATATATATATATATATATATATATATATATATATATATATATAATATATATATATATATATATATATATATATATATATATATATATATATATATATATATATATATATAATATATATATATATATATATATATATATATATATATATATATATATATATATATATATATATATATATATATATATATATATATATATATATATATATATATATATATATATATATATATATATATATATATATATATATATAATATATATATATATATATATATATATATATATATATATATATATATATATATATATATATATATATATATATATATATATATATATATATATATATATATATATATATATATATATATATATATATATATATATATATATATATATAATATATATATATATATATATATATATATATATATATATAAATATATATATATATATGTATATATTTCCCCCCCCCCCCCTGATAAAAAATCCTGGCTACGTGCCTGGCATACATGCACATTTTCATGATAGATTGTCAATTATTTTCATCGCCATAATTTGATAGCATCGTTTTAACATTCCTCAGAAAAGTAAACGACCAGGAACTTCCATTACAAGTACTTGGTAGTAAGCCTATATTTTTGTATTAATGGCTCATACACCACTATCATGACACGATCAAGCCCTTTTTAATTTTATATGCGTTTTATTTTATCAAATTTCTATCTCATCTTTAGCATTTCTTACTTATTTTGGTAATATTTAGTCCTCATAAATAAGAAAATCATCTATGCCCATCTCTAGTTTTCACAAGAAGCGTCACATCCGTAGGGGTGTGACGCGTTGTGCGCGTGCGTGGGACCGGCATTGGTTGTCCCTCACGTTATGCCCCGAGTCGCCCACAGAACATCTGCAAAGCCCTAGCGATTTTTTAAAGAGCTCCATTGTTGCTGAAACTCGATACAGGGCATAACAGGTAAAATGGATATTGAACTGGCTTCCCTTATGTGATAATACTGATGGTTTATGCGTCAAATTGGCTGCGACATGCTAACATGCTAACATCAGTGGCGAGTCTGACTGTCCCGCGCGTTTCATGCCGGCACTGTCCATGACCCTTTAGCGTATTAGTTTGGAAATATATTGATTAACAGACAACGTTCGGATGTCTTCGATTGCACGTAGGCCACCTGTCAGCTCAATTTCCTGTGTAAATCGGAAACTAGATATGTCAGGAGACGTAAATGGCGCGTACTTGACAACCTGTGTAACATGTGCTTTATTCTCACTTTATCATTACTGAGGTATTCATTAAAATGCAAATAGTTTTGCATCCTTCATTTACCTTCTTTGGATAAGTTCTCATTTAGTCATGTATAAGTTAATATTAATTAAGTGATTTATTGAACATTGTCATAGATCAGAGCCCAGTTTGGACCATCACATTGCAAACCTCATAATTGTGCTATCAAAGTAACTTTGTGTTACATGAGGAACTGACAATGCATGGTTTGATGTCTTAGATCAATTACAGACATGGAGTGGTTGCCTTCTTGTGGTGACTCTGCTGAGATGCAGGGTCAATCCCAGGTCAGTGAAATAGGGTAAAAGTCCAATATTTGGACACATCCAAATCTCAGACTTTTCATGCTATCAAAATGCAGATGATACAGACACATTGTTTACATTATGATAGCATGACAAGTCTGATGATGGGATGTGTCCGGAGTTACAGGCTGCAGCAGTTGACCCTAACTGGTGTACATTAATATTTATTTCCCTTATTATTTTGATAGAAGTATGTGTCATTCTGCACAGTAATCACACAACCTAGCAGCAACATTCACAATTTCACTGAAGACTCTAAGTGAAAGAGAAGATGAAATATGAGGATGCTTTCATTAGCTATGTGCTTCTAAATCATGTATTATACCTTCTGTCATATCTCCTATATAAAGGGCAAATTCAAACTGTTTGACAGAGGTGGACTCAAAAACCCTTGGTGGTGGACCCAAAACCCATACATTCTCTGAATCAGCATGATGGTAGGCAGATTTTGTACCACTACCACCGAGATCAGACCTCCATAGTTCTCAAGTAAATTGTGAAAGTGTGGAATTGATATTGATCGCAATGATATTTGTATTTAGTGGCCCAAATTTCTGCATATGTTGCGCTTTTGTGACATTCATCTGCAGCCATATGAAAACAACATGCTAGGATTGTGTGTTCAGTGTTGAAGTGTCCTTACTTGGGTAGATAGGTACCTACCAGCCCAAATTTATATTAGTGTGGCTGGTAGCATTCTTTAAAATGAGAGCAAATTGGGGTTATATTAAGGTTTGGAATTTGTGTGACCATGGCCTGCCTGTGGTGGCCAGTATCAGTTGGTGGGCTTATGGCATACTGGGAGAAGCAATATAAAATTAGATTCATGACTGGCCTTACAGCATACTGGGAGGTGCACACTAAAATTAGATGAATTACTGTGGCCTTGGCATAGTGGGAGATAAATTTAAATTTAGAGCACTAATGGAGCGCTTTCAAATTAGATTCATGACCGTGGCCTTATGGCATACTGGGAGGAGCGCCCTAAAATTAGATTAATTGCCGTGGCCTTATGGCATACTAAGAGAAACACTCTAAAATTAGATGCATTGTCATGGCCATATGGCATACTGAGAGGAACGCTCTAAAATTATATTAATTGCCTTGACCTTATGGCATACTGAGAGGAATGCTCTAAAATTATATTAATGACCATGGCCTTATGGCATACTGGAAGGAGCACTCTAAAATTAGATTAATGACTGTGGCCTTGGCATAGTGAGGGAGAAATATAAATTAGCACTCGCCAGAGGAGATACTGCCGGGCACTTAATTTCCCGGGCAACGCCGGGTACCCCAGCTAGTGTAGCAATATAAGATTGCAGCTGGTTGTAAATACAAAGCACTTTACTAGTAATTTTGCACTCAGATCACCAATTTAAAGTTATTTCCCTTGAGTAATGTTGGGTATTATTTAAAATGCAATGTGGCTAGTCACTCTTTGTGTATTATGTATGCAACACTGTTTCTGCTTGTAGTCTAATGGTTAACATGAATGTTAGTTGTTAATTGTTATGTAAACAACAAATTGGCAATAAATGGTAACAGTTTGGCAAGTAATGAAGGCAATTACCAAACTGGGCTCTGATTGTTGAATTAGTTTTTCACTTTCACTGTCATTTTTGCATTTTATTGGTATTATTTACCTAATTTGTGTAGCATTGTGTTGTGTTAATTACTATTTAATTCATTAGTAGCTTTGTCTGAATTAGTGAAATGGGGGGGGGGGGCTTTCAGAAACACGATAAGCTCTAGCAGAGCTACTTTCCATTCATTTGTTTTATAATGAACTCTAATTTATGATGTGTACACATGTTGTACTTGCAGGTGACACATACACTTCTGAAAGCCAAGTAGTGATTGTGTGTTGCTTGTGCCTTTAGATTGCTGCACTGGTCAATCCTGCTGCAGCCGACGCTCTCAACCAGAAGAGATTCCACGAGTCAGAAATGGATATGGGTATGTACAAGTCCTGTGTGCTTGAACTGCAAGCCATGAGTAGGTATACCTTTGTAAGCATTACATGTTGGAACTAAGGCTGTTAGATGCATCATCAAATTAGAAAGTTGAGCTTTTATATGGGTATTTTTTAAAGTGAATACTCATGTTAATTATTAATTATTAGGTATTACAGCTGTTGCATATGTCTTTTGCTTTTGCTTCTTTGCTTGCCATTTGTTTTTTTTTACTAACTGGCATAATTTGATAAGCAATCATATCATTGATCACATGATTTATCCTAACGATACACCACAATTTATCTCACAATATTGTTTTATATAAGGTGAACATTTACATCTATGTGACTATCACCACTATTTGTTGTTTGGACAACATATCTGTCACCTGACCTGACTTGCTTTCTTCATTTCAGTTTGGATAAGAGTTGTTCATTTCACTGGTCTGGTCTAATCCTGACTAACAGCACCTGTGACCTTCATACCACAGGGCATCCCTGACCTGCCCCGACTTTCCCCGACTTTCCCCGACTTTCCCCGACTTTCCCCGACTTTCCCCAACCTGCCCTTACCTGATTGACCACAATAGAGTGAGCAGCATTTGTACCATAGGGCTTAGACAGTTGCAGTGCCCTAAACCCCCAATCATCATCATCTACAATACCAGGGTTTCCCTGACCTACCTGACCTGCACTAACCCAACAAGCCCAGAGGGCAAGCAGCCTTCATGCCACAGTGCCTACCTGACCTACCCTGACCTGTGCTGGCCCGACAGGCCTAGAGGGTAAGCAGCCTTCATGCCACAGTGCCTTCCTGACCTACCCTGACCTACCCTGACCTACCCTGACCTACCCTGACCTACCCTGACCTACCCTGACCTACCCTGACCTACCCTGACCTACCCTGACCTACCCTGACCTACCCTGACCTACCCTGACCTACCCTGACCTACCCTGACCTACCCTGACCTACCCTGACCTACCCTGACCTACCCTGACCTACCCTGACCTACCCTGACCTACCCTGACCTGCGCTGACCCAACAGGCCCTGAGGGTAAGCAGCCTTCATGCCACAGTGCCTCCCTGGCCTATCTGACCTGCACTAACCCAACAAGCCCAGAGGGCATGCAGCCTTCATGCCACAGTGCCTCACTGACCTACCCTGACCTGCACTGACCCAACAGACTGAGGATAAGCAGTCTTCATGTTACAGTGCCTCCCTGACCTACCCTGATCTGCGCTGACCCGACAGGCCCTGAGGGTAAGCGGCCGCCGGCAATGGGCGACCCGTTCGGCGCCGGGCTGGCGGCGTTACGCGACAACGGCGGCGGCGGGCTGGGCGGCTTGGGCGGCGTCGAGTCGGAGGACATGACGGTGCCGGACCGCATGGTAGGCCTCATCATCGGCCGCGGCGGCGAGTCCATCTCCCGCCTGCAGGCAGAGAGCGGCGCCAAGATACAGATGTCGCCGCAGGCCATGGAGATGAGCAACGAACGGCTGTGCACGCTCACCGGTCCGCGCGCCGCCATAGAGCGCGCCAAGGAGCTGATCACGGCCATCGTGGCGTCGCGCGCCAACGAGCGCGACCGTGACAGGATGATGGGCGGTGGTGGCGGCGGCGGCGGTGGCGGCGGCGGCGGCGGCGGCGGCGGCGGACTCGGAGATATGATGGTGGGCGGAGGGGACCAGCCGGGACAGAGCACCTCAGAGATGATCGTGCCCAGCTCCAAGGTCGGACTCATTATCGGTCAGTTGGCAGGGCGGGTGCTCGCTTGACGGGTAGTCTGCAGAGGATGCCGGTGAAATGCTTTGGGTGGTTGATTTGTGCAATACCTATTGTCGACATTTGATTCACGTCATTGTGGAGCAAATGCTTTTTTACTCAATATTATTGTTGACTCCTTATACTTTGCCGCTCTACCAAATCAGCTGTGATCACGGCGCAAAGATGATTTAGCATCTGTATTAACATTTAGCATCTGATTTAGACATCTGTATTAGCGTCTTTGACCGATGTCTGTGTATGCCTCTACATTGGCGGATCCAGAACGGTGGTTGGGGGAGGGGAGGGGTGGGCATGGGTGCTTTGGGGATCCAAATTCCAAAAAGTCTCACACAATTTTGAAAACTCATCGGATTTCGCTTGCTTATGCATTGATAGCTGATTTATTTAAACAAACTTTCCTTAGTAAAAGTTGCTTAAATTTTCTTCTTTATCAGGAAATGTGTTATTTTGCGCCGATTTCAGGCGATTTGGGGAGAGGCATGGCCGCTTTGCCCCCCTCCCCCTGGATCCGCTAGTGTGCCTATATGTACTAATCTTCGCGGTGTTGTTAGTGTTGTACTTTGGAAACGAATCAAACACTAAACCACAACGTGGAATGATTCGCAAATATATGAACCTTGGGCGCCATGTGACCTTCGTTGTCGGAGCGCCCCTAAACCCCAATAAAAAAAAATGAACTTAACTGTTAATATTGCTTACTTACTCGTTTACGTTGAGCGACTCGAAGTTGTCCATTCTTGCCAAGAAATGAGTGATGATTCGATCGAGTGACGTTACACCGAGTCTTGTTACGTTAAGAGTCGTGTTACGTTAAGTGCTGTTGTGTGTGTTTCCTACCAAAACAATGCTCCCTCTGTCGCCAGGCAAGGGCGGCGAAACGATAAAGCAGTTGCAGGACAAGAGCGGCTCAAAAATGGTGGTGATACAAGATGGCATGTACGCGAACGCGCCCGAGAAACCGCTCCGAATCAGCGGTGACGCCAAACAGATCGAGGTACGAATGTGTCCCGTCAGGTCGTTTCCGAAACGGCACGGTTGGCTTGTGTGGTCCAGGGGTGTGTACCTGGAGTTGTAGCAAACGGTACGCTCGGCTTAAGTGGCCGGTGGAAGGTGTTCCCTCCCCGGCGCCGGACGCCATGGCCGGATATCTGATGACTGCAAGGAGTGGTCGCCTCGTTTTGGAGTGTCGTGCATTCTTTTACAATGAGTTGCTCGTCCCTCCCACTGTGAGATCAGATTAACGAAGCTTAGCAACGGAAACTCGGGACAAGTCATGCAGACACCTGACACGGTGGCCGAACAGTTTCTGGGTTCTGATTAGAAGAGGATTCTGATTAGAAGAGGATAATTTTGTCTAACCGCTACGAACAATTCAGTACACATTTATGATTTAGCACACACTATAAATACAATCCAGGCAGCCAGTTGTGTGAGCGAGGCGTCGGTTGACTAAACGCATCCCGTCGTTGCATCGTTCTGGCGTCTGTTTGGCTGTTTTGAAGGGCCGACTTAACATCGACTGCGGCGGGCCGGGCGCCCCGCGTTTCGTCACTGGTATTGCAGTTGGCTGCCGGCGCGGGCCGGGTTGTTGACCGTGGGCGCGCCGTTTTCCACAGCACGCCAAACAGCTGGTGTTCGAGCTGATGGCTGAGAAGGACAGCTTCGGACCGCCGGGAGGCCGAATGGGCAGCTTCGGCGGAGCGCGCGGCTTCGGCGGCGGCACCACCACGGAGGTATGCGGGAGCAGTCAGCCGGTAGACGGCCGCCCCTGACACCCCCCCCCCCCCCCCCATCCCTACACGCACTCACAGACAATGGACACCGACTTGCGACACCGGGTACACCTGTCAGTTAGTTACTCTAAGCGACGAAACATGCCAGTTTTTGTTTGCACGTTGAGTGCGTTGCGTGACCAATTTCGGTATTCGTATGCTTTTTGGTGCCGTCCGCCTTTTGTTCCGCTGTTGGCCTGAAAAAGGGATTGGCATTTGCGGACATTCGGGCTAAAGCAGCGCATTTGCCGTTACTAAGAGCACTGTTTCGTCGGGCGCAGCGGATATCGCGTCCGATGCACTTAGCTTTGAGTGCAGACAGTCTGATAATAATCTTTTCCTGTATGCAGATACTGGATAGTCTAGGATAACGTTTCTTTCCCATGACGTCGGGGACTTCACAAATCGCGTCAGTTCACGGGTACACAGCTGGCTTCTCGTCAGTCAGCTGTTTGCAGAATGTACTGGAACCGCGTTTCGTGTTGCTGTGCATTGTTTTGCAAACTGGTAAACTTTGCAGCAAACTAGTTTCGGAGATTAGACTGATGATAGTGTTGTTGCTTCGACGCGTCGCTTTCTGCCGCCCCGACAGCGGCCTCTGGCTCACTGGACGTCAGTGTCCTGATTTTTTTTGTTGTTGTTGCAAGAGTGTGATGAATGCTGAGAGGAGATCTATTACAGAAGGAGGTGGATATTGAGGTTCAAATTTGCATGATAGTAACCCAACAGTCGTGGATGCTTCGGCAGTCAGTTTGCTGTATATTTAACACAAAACAGCTGTTCCGATAAATGCAAACTAAGCGTGTGTTAAAAGCGCGGCAATCTGAACATCCGATGTATCATGTACAATGTACATACATCGGCAATGGTCTATGTTTCAGACAGGATCGTCATTAGGGTGGTCCTTGCGTAGGGGGTAAAATTTAAAGTAAGACAATTTTTACCTCCCAACCCAGGGAATCTATATTAGTATTTGATAAGCGCCTGTCTGTCTGTCTGTCTCTCCGGAACGAATTTAACACAGTAAAGCGGCAGTTCTAAATTGCGGTACCACATTGATATAAGCAGAGATGCACGTGATTTTAAGGTTTTCAAACGAGTTTACGGATACTACCGAATGGTGTATAATTCGTACATTTCCGACGCATTTGATACGATAGTTACAGATAGTTTTAGGTTGTGCAGTTTTGGGCGAAGGTTTGTGCTGTAACTAACAGAAAAGATGTGTTAAGAAATATTTTACCGTAAAAAAAAAACAGTTTACGGATACGAGTTTTACATCGCTTCACTCCAGTCGAAAGCCAATCAGATCCGACCACGGATACTACAGTGTCACAACCAATGAGAAGCAACCACGGAGTCACTGCGAAACGAAGGTCATCGACATACGGTATGGCATATATCAATGAACATATATGCTAAGCTGGGGTGGAGTTTTCACGGGTTTAACGGGTGTATAACAGGTGCCATTGGTGTTCCACGGGTGTAATGGGTGAGTGCCGGCTATAACGGGGTTATCACGTGTTCCACAGGGGCACAACGGGTACTACGGGTATATGTCGGGCACCGTAGGTTTTTGACAGATACTTCGGGTGTATGACGGGTACAAAAACGTATTATAGGTACGACAGGTGCCACGGGTAGTACGGGTTATCAATCCCTTATTGCCTATCACTGGCTTGCACCACCACTTGACACCAGTAATCGCCCAGCGGAGCGGACGGGTTAGCACTAGTTGTTACACAAAGTAACAACTAGTGCTACTAGAGAAGCGTCTTTGTGTAAATTGATTTTGAAATATAATAATATTTACCCAGTGCTCAACGACCTTGATGTCACCTCCGGTACCCAGGGAGTCGGCGTCCGGGTCCCCTGGCCCCACTGACCCCACCTAACCTGACCCTGCTGACCCCACCTAACCTGACCCTGCTGACCCCACCTAACCTGACCCTGCTGACCCCACCTAACCTGACCCTGCTGACCCCACCTAACCTGACCCTGCTGACCCCACCTAACCTGACCCTGCTGACCCCACCTAACCTGACCCTGATGACCCCTCCTAACCTGACCCCACCTAACCTGGCCCCACCTAACCTGGCCCCACCTAACCTGACCCCACCTAACCTGACCCCACCTAACCTGACCCCACCTAACCTGACCCTACAGATGACCCCACCTAACCTGACCCTGCTGACCCCACCTAACCTGACCCTGCTGACCCCACCTAACCTGACCCTGCTGACCCCACCTAACCTGACCCTGCTGACCCCACCTAACCTGACCCTGCTGACCCCACCTAACCTGACCCTGCTGACCCCACCTAACCTGACCCTGCTGACCCCACCTAACCTGACCCTGCTGACCCCACCTAACCTGACCCTGCTGACCCCACCTAACCTGACCCTGCTGACCCCACCTAACCTGACCCTGCTGACCCCACCTAACCTGACCCTGCTGACCCCACCTAACCTGACTCTGCTGACCCCACCTAACCTGACCCTGCTGACCCCACCTAACCTGACCCTGCTGACCCCACCTAACCTGACTCTGCTGACCCCACCTAACCTGACCCTGCTGACCCCACCTAACCTGACCATGCTGACCCCACCTAACCTGACCCTGCTGACCCCACCTAACCTGACCCTGATGACCCCTCCTAACCTGGCCCCACCTAACCTGGCCCCTCCTAACCTGGCCCCACCTAACCTGGCCCCACCTAGCCTGGCCCCACCTAACCTGGCCCTGCTGACCCCACCTAACCTGACCCTGCTGACCCCACCTAACCTGGCCCCACCTAACCTGGTCCCACCTAACCTGGTCCCACCTAACCTGGCCCCACCTGATCTGGCCCCACCTAACCTGGCCCCACCTAACCTGGCCCCACCTAACCTGACCCCACCTAACCTGGCCCCACCTAACCTGGCCCTGCTGACCCCACCTAACCTGACCCTGCTGATCCCACCTAACCTGGCCCCACCTAACCTGGCCCCACCTAACCTGGCCCCACCTAACCTGGCCCTGCTGACCCCACCTAACCTGACCCTGCAGATGACTCCACCTAACCTGACCCTACAGATGACCCCACCTAACCTGACCCTGATGACCCCTCCTAACCTGGCCCCACCTAACCTGGCCCCACCTAACCTGGCCCCACCTAACCTGGCCCTGCTGACCCCACCTAACCTGACCCTGCAGATGACCCCACCTAACCTGACCCTGCAGATGACCCCACCTAACCTGACCCTGCAGATGACCCCACCTAACCTGACCCTGCTGACCCCACCTAACCTGGCCCCGCTGACCCCACCTAACCTGATCCTGCTGACCCCACCTAACCTGACCCTGCTGACCCCACCTAACCTAGCCCCACTGAGCCCACCTAACCTGGTCCTGCTGACCCCACCTAACCTGGCCCTGCTGACCCCACCTAACCTGACCCTGCTGACCCACCTAACCTGTACCTGATGACCCCAGCTGACCTGGCCCGCTGACCCCCACCTAACCGCAGACTACACATGCAATATGGCTATCTGGTTAAACTTCAAGGTCGTTGAACACCGGGCAAATATTATTCGATTTCAAAACAAATTTACCCACAGAGTTATCTTTAGTGATGTAACAAATCCCCGGGTTGGGAGGTAGCAAATGCCAACTTCCGAGTTTAAGGGCCAACCTAATCGTCATATCTATGACGTCAATGAAGCGTAATCCTGGGACTTTCAGTTGGAAAAAGTGATGCCGACAAATTGCAGACCCGCCAAACATTGGCGTGAGAGGCCAATGCTACCCTCTCAGGATATTCAATTTTCAGCAAAACAGCAATTAGAGAGACCAATAATGCCACCACATTTGTTTTCGAAAAGATATTTTGCTTCCTCACTGATACACCTTTCAGTTCCAAATTGACGTCCTCGTTGAAAATTTCAAAGCTCAATAAAATACTAATTTAAAAGAAATAGATGTTTGTGATTTTTTCTCTTCAAAAGTGCGATGTATAGGGGAGACCGGGGTCACTTGGCCGCTTTTTTATTAAAACAATATATTTTAAAATCATGGTCGTATTTGATCACTTACACAATGCTATTAGGTGTCAAATTTATTTGTTGTTCCGGTATATTAAGCATACAACGATAGTACAGTTCGTTTTAGTAGCATTTGCACATTTGTACAGGTCACTCAACCGGCCAAGTCACCCCGGGGCCGGGCGACTTGGCCGGGGGGGGGGGGGGGGGGCACTTGGCCGGGGTTGGGATGGAGTAGGTAATCCCCACTGCGGGCGAGTCAGCTTCAACGACGAAGGACGTGAGCAGACCAGTGTATGGTCGCCGCCGCAGGAGAGTATTTTGTGAACACCGTCTTGCAGCGCGGCTGTCTGAGACGGTATGTATGTATGTATGTATTAACGTAAACAGACCGTTCCACACGACAGGGTTATTCTTCGGTCTTCCATACATGAACATAAAAATGAGTGAGCTAAAACAGTAAAAAGTGAGCTAAAACAGTTTGCCCTGTTTTGCCGACATCGTACAATTATTGAGCAAGTGTAAAATCTAATGGGCGACACTGCATTCAGAACACACTGAGATTAAATATGCGCATTGTATGAATGGCTAGCCCTATACAAGAATGTGCGCTTTCCGTGATTGTTTCTAGGTCGAGGCAAGGCTAGATGTTTCGATTGTCGGGTATCACGCTCCAGTATTTCGTAGTTGAACTGGATGCGCGACGCCAACGACGAAGGTTTCGCTCTAGTTAACCTTATGCAACATGCACAAGTCAGAGTATTTGACTAAATCTAACGCATTTAGCCAACCTAATTCACGCAATACATCAGAGATGTGGTCGTATTTCCTGCGTCCTGATATGACTCGTGCGGCAAAATTTAAGATTTTTTGGATGTTCTTAAGAGACGTCACACTGGCACTGCCATACACTTGTACACAGTATCTCACATGTGATAGCACCAGACAATCGACAATGCGCGGCAACACTTCAGCGGGCAAGGCATGCTTTACATGGCTTAATCCGATCAAAATTCCAAAGCAGCGATCAGTGATGTTTTTTATATGATATTCCCATGACAATGTTTCATCCATCACCACTCCTAAATTTTTGACTTTGTTGGAACATTGAATTTGCTCTCCCATAAAATAAAATAATGGGGGCTGCGCAATACGCTTTAACTGCCTCCTGTCTCCACACAAAATAAATTCAGTTTGCCGTCGGTGCCGTCGTTCTTCTGTCGCCGAATAGACCGGACGGGAATGCCGGTCTCGGCAGACACGACTTCCAGGAAGACGCCATTCCGCACCCGCTCCACCGCAGCCAGCAGTTGGTC
Organism: Chirona hameri; assembly: GCA_036785665.1. Lineage (NCBI taxonomy): Eukaryota > Metazoa > Arthropoda > Thecostraca > Balanomorpha > Balanidae > Chirona > Chirona hameri. The sequence continues at coordinate 94,449 of JAXIVJ010001045.1, forward strand.
ACGTGTGTACGCGGCGCGATTGCCGCGGTTGACCAAAGGCGGATCCAGGGAAAGGGGGGGGGGGGCAACAGGACCATGCCCCCCCCAGACAGTTTAAGGGGGCACAACTATGTTTTGCCCCCCCCCCAAGACGAAGCCCCCTTTGGAAATACGCCACTGGATTTGCCCCCCCCCCCCTCCCAAAAAAAGAAGAAGTATAGATCCGTCCTTGCGCTTGACGTATGTGCGCATGAGACCGGTGCACAGAGCAAGTGCGATTGGTATAATCATTTTTTACAAAACCTCTACAAAGCCGCCCAGCCAATTCACCCCGAACGCACCGGCCAAGTCGCCACGGAACGGGTTTTGAATAAAAACAGTCTGCACACTCGCCAAAGTTATCACTAAAGCTAGCAAATCGGTTACACAGTTGCTTAAATTGCTAATGCATCGCACCATATTGTCGGAATTGTAATGCGACCCAAACACTAGACGAAGTTTCGACACCATGCGAAGTTTCGTACGGAAGCAAAAGTTACGTTTTTGGGTGAAAATTTCCGTTCCATCAGTTTTGAAGAAAACTATAGCAGCAAGCATGTTGTTTTTGCTCCGGTTGCTCCCAACGCCGAGAGATGGTGACAGGTTCAAATTAATTCCTTCAGGGTTGCCAGAGAGCGTAAACACGCGGGCGGCCAAGTCGCCCCGGCGGCCAAGTGACCCCGGTCTCCCCTACATATGTATGATAAAACCAGTTATATTTTGTATTGGAAACTTTCTAAATCTGTTAATATTATGATATATATATATATATATATATATATATATATATATATATATATATATATATATATATATATATATATATATATATATATATATATATATATATATATATATATATATATATATATATATATATATATATATATATATATATATATATATATATATATATATATATATATATATATATATATATATATATATATATATATATATATATATATATATATATATATATATATCGGGGTACTAGCGAAGTGGAAAATATAAATTATTTCGACGTCTTTCGCAGGAAGTTTTTCGAATGGTACCTGCATTTGCTTCATATGGCAGCTGAATATTCTGAGACGTCTTTGGCGCAGTAAATACAAGACGCAAAATCCACTGGCGTGTGTTATTGTGCCGGTTTGTGTGGTGCGGGGCGAGGTCATCATCATCATCACCAAGTTTATTCAACATAAATTAAACAATAGGAAAGTAAATTAGGAAGGTGCAAAAGCAAAAAAAAAATCAAGGCACCCTGTCTGGAAAGAAGGATAAATGGTTAACTGCGACCGCCGCCACGACACAGCTCGCTCTGGTGTAGGTCGAAGCCCCCACACTCACCTCCGGGCACGTCGCGTCCATTTAGGGTGGTGATTGCTGAACAAAAGGTGTATGGATGACATACTGTTTAATGGGTAGGTAAGGACCTAGGTAGTTAGGAAGCAGTGGTCGTCAAGGGCCCACCAACCCCCAGCCCGGCCCAGCCCGGCCCGGCCCGGCCGGGCTGGGGGAACACCTAGGGCCGGACCAGGCCCGTTCAAATTAATAAATTTGAGGCCCAGGCCCGGTCCGGCCCATTCAGATTAAGCATATAATTATTTTCACAAAATTTGCAATCATTATCATACTGGTATACTATAAATATGAAACAATGAACCAACTATGCTAACCAAAAGAACAAAAAGTCAAGCCACAGCAACAGTGTGTTGCTGTGGAAGTGAACTGCTGATTAAAATATGTTTAAGCTCTGACCTGAGCTTGCGCGCATTACGCGCATTACTTAAACATGCTCAGCCCAAACCCGTCCAGAGCCCGTTGATTTCCTCAACCCTCGCCCTACGGGGGTCCTAAAACGACCCCCTCACCCCCTGAGGTTTTTCTTGCATAACTTCTTAGACATGCGGCGTATCTTGCTGCAATTTTTAGTAGCTATGTATACAATTATACGTATGCTGTTAACAAAAATGCATTGAAGTTGGTTGAGAAATTTGGGAAATAATGATGTTTTGATGACGTCATGTTGGTGGAAAAACGATAAATGTTTGAAAAATCGTAGAAAACAGAGTTTTGAAGCAAACTGCAAACGCAATTTAGCAAAGATATAAAATGTCATTTTCTTTAAAATGGCAATCTCGGATTTGCGAAATTTTGGGTTTTTGACCCCCAAAATGAACAAAAACTGATTGTTGGGGGAAAATCATCACAGCATTTTCATAGATGTTAAAAAACGAAATATATGTGGTAGAACTGAGTATGGACAATACTCAAACCAAATTTCGAAGAAATATATCTATTTTTGACTGAGTGATGGCTCCCTAACATTTTTTTTATAACTTTTTGGACTTTTTTTTACCTGATACGAATAAATCATCACCTTTTCTGTATTTCTGAGACAAAACTAGTCGAGGAACATGCCTTTTTATTTACATTTATCAATTTCTCATTTTGAGGTTTTCTATCTGAGCAAAATCGCTGTTCTGGTCGTGGTCGATCGAGGTCATTCACTTGACCTGGAAGGTCACTCGTTGACCCGAAACCTAAAAATTGCATACCGTTAGATTCCAGACATGACGGGCAACATGTTGGTTCTTACCGCGTTGCTTTATGTTGCTTGGTTTGGAAGTTAACAGGGGGATGGGTCTTTTAGGACCGTAGGGTGAAGTGAAAAAAGCTCTCGTAGGGCGAGGGTTAAAGCCCATGGCCCATAGACCTGGAAGGTCACTCGGTCATCCCGGCCCGTGACGAAATCTGGTAGGAAGATTGTTTTTTGTTTGTTGCTTAATTGAGTTTTGATTTTAATACTATTTAGCTCGATCGCTAGTGACGTCGTTTCGATGGCAAGGGACGTGACAAAAACAAATTAATTTGGGCGTGGCTTTCCACTCATATTTGTGAAATTTCGGACACTGCTGGCCATTACAGACACACCATAGTTGGCGCCTGTTGGACGACAGGGCTGTCGCGCCAGTATCGCACCCCGCTGTATGTTCTGCGTGCCGCTCTGTCGCCGGTTCGGTGTTACCGTTCAGTTTATGTCGGCCGCCATATGTCCGCAGGAGTTGCGGCCTCCAAAAGCCCAGGCCACCTCCACCACCACCGCCAGCTTGTTGAAGCCAGCAGCTGAGCGTCCATTGCCTGGTCACGCCCTGATGGTATGGATGGGCGCTATATAATCCTGCCAGTGGCGGCGCCATCATGCTATCACCATGAACTGCACATGACCACCCTTCCGCCCCGCCCCGTTCTGCCGCTCCTCGGCTCAGTCGAACTGCTCGGCCCCGTTTCAGATCACCGTGCCCCAGGCGGCTGTCGGTGTCGTCATCGGCAAGGGCGGCGAGATGATCAAGAAGATCCAGAACGACACCGGTGCCAACATCCAGTTCCAGCAGAACATCTCTGGCAGGAACGAGCGCACGGCAGCCGTCAGCGGCACTCCCGATCAGATCGAGCACGCCAAGGTGATCGTGCAGGACCTGATCGAGAGCGTGATGAAACGCGATCAGCAGATGGGCGGTTTCGGTGGCGTCGGTGGCGTAGGTGGTGGCGGCGGCGGCGGAGGCGGCGGAGGCGGAGGTGGCGGCGGCGGAGGCAGGAATGGAAGCTGGGGCGGCGGCGGCGGCGGCGGTGCGGGCGGCGGCGCCGGCGGCGGCTTCGGCCGCGGCCCGATGGGCAGGGACGGTAAGCAGGAGATCAGCTTCCCCGTGCCGGCCAACAAGTGTGGTATCGTGATCGGGAAGGGAGGGGAGACAATCAAGGCGATCAACATGCAGTCGGGCGCGCACTGCGAGCTCGATCGCCGGCCGCCGCCCAACCCGAACGAGAAGATCTTCCTGGTGAAGGGCGGCCCGGACCAGGTGGAGCACGCCAAGCGGCTCATCTGCGAGAAAGTCGGCATCGTGAGTAGCGGGCCGCCGGACAGGGCAGGGGAAGCGAGCCGGGCTGGGTTTGTGCTGTGGGATGGGGTAGCCCGAGTGGTGTTTTCCTGGTGTTGGAACTTGGTGATTCGGCAAGTAATTGTATTTTGGGACAGTTGTTTACTATTTCGGATAATATTATATAATTTAGTTACACCTAAGTCGTGGATGGTCCCTGCTGAAATGTGTGACAGGGTGGGCTGTTTCTGCTCTCAGAGTTGCAGCTGAGGTGAGTCTCTGGGATGGGGTTTCATCGTATCACCCGTCACTATGGGGTTATCTTAGGAACGCGTGGCAGGCACAATGCCAGGTCTTCTCTCTCACTGAAGGCCCAGCTGTCATGTTGTCGCGCCGGCCTGCCACTGGTTAAAATTAAATCACGTTTTAGTTAGTTAAGTTAGCGCCATGTTACCTTATTAGTTAGGACGCCCTAAAGCATGCAGTTTCGTTTGAGAAACACACTAATTCCTTGGTGGCAAAAGTTGGTGCAGGGTGTATCACGAGTTCTTGTCTCTTATTTGCATTTGTTTGTCGTGTTGGGACGTCTTGATGTGTATCCTGTTAACCTTGACCTTTGCCTCACTCAGTTACTTTCGGCATTATCTTCGTCTTCGTTCATTGGTGCAGTGATAGTCTGATAGCGACATCTTGAACCATTTGCATTTCGTCATATCCACTTCCCACTTGACAAGTATATGTGAGGTCATCCAACCTTATTACCGAGCGTAGGTGGGCAATGCTCCCGCCGATGATTCGGTGAAGTGCCATGGTATGCATATGATATTCTCGGGTGATGTATCTTCAGCTACCTAACATCTCATTCTCCCGTCTTCAGCCGTACGGTCCCGGCGGTCCGGGCGGACCACCGGGCGGACCGGGCGGTCCCGGTGGTCCCGGTGGTCCGGGCGGTCCATTCGGCGGCCCTGGCCCTGGTGGTCCGCCGGGCGGCCCGGGCGGGCCTGGCGGCTACCCGCCGCAGGGCTGGGGCAACAACTTCCACCAGCCGGGTGTCTGGGGCCAGCAGCAGAGCGAGCCCGGCAAGCAGGAGAACAGCTGGAACAGTTACTACCCGCAGTACTACGGCGGCCAGGCCGGGGCACAGGGCGCGCCCGGCGCCGCGCCCCGCCAACAGCCGCAGAGCTCGCCAGGTGAGTACTACGGCGGCCAGGCCGGGGCACAGGCGCCTGGCGCCCCCCCCCCCCCCCCGCCAACAGCCGCAGAGCTCGACAGGTGAGTACTACGGCGGCCGGGGCACAGGCGCCTGGCGCCCCCCCCCCCCCCCGCCAACAGCCGCAGAGCTCGCCAGGTCCGAACAGACAGGCTCCTGATGGTCTGTCGGACAGAGTGGGACGCAGATTATCTGCGGCTATCTGCGGCTATCTGCAGTATCTGCGGCAGATAGCAGATGCCGTGACAACTTTTCATTGGGCTGCATAAAGCAAGTTTAAAGTTTTACTCGTGCTGCGTATTTTCACGTTCTTGTGCGAAGATCACCTCGGTCCCGGTGCACCTGCTGAAGAAACCCATCCCGAGGGTAGCGGGAGAGAATGAGGCTCATCCCTTGATTTCCGCGGTATTGGCTTTCATAATTGAGCGACGTTTCTGTGTTGCAGGCAAAATTATGCGGGCAGTTGGGCAGTACTTCAGTGATTACAGCATGCCTGAAAGCCGTGTCTGGCTGGTTCCTGTTGAGATGCAGTTGTGCTATGATCTGTAATCTGTCCCTGGTTAGACGTCGTCATGGTAATGGCGTGTTACATGTACGGAGGAGCCGTTCTAACCGGTTGTGTCTGCCTCCCCGCAGCGACCGGCTCGAGTCTGAACCCCCAGACGGGCCAGCCGGACTACAGCGCCCAGTGGGCCGAGTACTACCGCAACATGGGGATGATGCGCGAGGCGGAGGCCATCGAGCAGCAGACCAAACTGAAGGCGGCGACCGGCGGCGGCTCGGGCGGCCCCCCGGCAGCCGCCGCAGCCGCAGCCGCCGCCGCAGCTGCCGCAGCCGCCGCCGCCGCCGGCCAGCCGGCCGCCAACGGCACGCAGGCCGATTACAGCGCCCAGTGGGTGGAGTACTACCGCTCGCAAGGCATGGTGACCGAGGCAGAGAACCTGGAGCAGCAGATCAAACTCTCCAAGGTGCGTGACTCAGTAGTAGTGACGGTGGTGGGTGGAGTGACGTGTGGCCTGAAGCCGTCGAAGGACATTCTAATGCTCCGTGAAAAAGATCATAGTGCGCGATGCTGTTCTCTCAGCTGTCATACCATAGGAAATACTCGTTCCGCGAGTACATGTCTGGTCAGGCATAACAAAATGACATACCGGCTGCACAATGACGTAATTTCCTCATTCCTGTTAAACAGCACGCACAATGTATTTGTTATGGGAAGTGCTCGGACCCGTGGTCTCCGAAAGCTCTTCAAACACCTGTGCTGTTATTTCATATGAGTTTCCATAATCGCTTAGCAAGTGATGCCATTTAGCTGCGTGTGCTCCGTGCATGCCGGCCTTGCCTTCCCGCCAGTACACCGGTCGCTGCCCAGCCCGTCTGATCTAGCATCTATCCGCCCCGTGTCAGCAGCAGTCGGCGGCCGCACCGGCCGCGTCGGTGGCGGGCGGCGCACCGGCCGGCTTCCAGCCGCAGCAGCACAGTTTCGCTGGCGGCTACGGCGCGGGCGCGCCCGGCGGCTACGGCCAGTACGGCGCGTACCCCGGAGCGGGCGACAACTAACGACGCGCACCGCCGCCGCCGTCGGCCGCCATGTCACTTGTCTGTAGTGTCGGTAAGTGTTGCCCCGCCGCCGGGTGTGTGTGGAACGCCCGGCTCCGGTTCCGGCCGGGGCATCAGTCCCCAAGCATTAGTCCGATCTTGACGAGCCCTTACAATCACCATGACCAGCCCTAGTGGTTAACTGCTCTCTCATTACTTGATTGACGGACATGCGTAGGAGTGCGGGTAGGAAGCAGACATGCGCTGTATGCCCCCAGGCGTTTTTACCATTGCATGCGGATTGTGGTAACGGACAATGCGCTATATACAGCACTTGGCGCATTGCAACGTATTGCTCCTTACTTACTTCTTCACATGCAATTTGTTTTCTTCTCCCGGTTATCAAAGTATCAGAACACCGTACAAATAGGCCGGGATCTTTTGGGATATTGTATCCAGGGTCCAGGATCCCCCAAAAAAATCCCGGACTATTTTCTTAGTATGTTGATACTTGAATAAAAAAAACAGGCTCAGACACAAAGGAGCAAGACAACACAACAAGTTGCAACACACATTAGTGCTGTATCACCTTGATCATTGTCAGAATCCGGATTCAAAGGTTAACCCGCGCACTGCAGGGGGTTTGATTTCCGCCCCTCCCCCCTCAGGTTTTTCAAAGATATCGAAAAACGGCGGCGCGCAGCGCCGCCGGGTTTTGACACACCTGTTAGGACATCAATTGCGCACACTTTGAAAAAAAATATCCTCTGGTCATCTCAAATCCCGAAATATCCTCGGGTCAGGTCACCAGACCAGGTCCAGTGACCCCACCTCCAAAAATGTTTGCAGTTGTGCCAAAGCCAGAGTTTTTCACCGATCAGTTTGAAACTTACAGGATGTCATGAGGGCATAAGTACTTACAATTCGTATATCTCGGAATTTGTATATCGGTGACATAAGGTCAGGTCAATTTCGTAACCTCCCCATAATAAGTCAATGGGGAAATATACAAATGCTTCCTATTTCAAGGATATGCATGATATTAGTCCAAATACTTCTGGATCATGTTATTATAGGATATTATTGATGATCCAAGTGTAATTTTTGTTCAGTGACCCCTATTGGGTCATTTGAGGTCATGTGAGGTCACCATCACTTTTTTTTTCTTCTCAATAACTCCCGACATAATGAAGATAGAGAAGTAAAACAGACATCGATGTGTTTGTCTCGTCGAGATACGTCTTCCCATATGCAGCATGCCCTACTTGGGTCACCACTTGACTTTGACCTGAGGTCAAATTGTAAAGTTGACTTAAAAAGGTCACCATGAATATCATTCGAAGCGCCTTGACAAGATAAACGCAATGACGTAAACAGTTTTTCGTTATCTGTATTAAGTAAAAAGTTAATAGCAAAAAACGATTTAGCAAAAAAAAAACTTTTTGACCTCTGGAGCCTCAAATATTGACCTGAGATCAAATCTGAGGACACCATAGCGATTGCAAATTTCACTGGCTGGCGTTTGCTTTTTTCCGTTTGTTTCTAACTAGCATCGTTTCTGAGATATATGGGAATTTCTGGAGCGATGTCCTAAAACAGGAAAAAAATGGAAAATTTGACCTTTGATGACCTCAATTTTGACCTGACCTAAAATAACACTGAATACTTTCGATAGAACATTTATCAAGCTATCAAATGTCTTTTTCCGCTTCTCGCTACGTAGCGTAGTTTTCGAGATATCAGGGGGGGGGGCGGAAATCACCCCCCTCCCCCTGCAGTTCGTGTTCGGAGCAAAGCCCCTGCAGTGCGCGGGTTAAGATGCCTGGGATCTTGGCACAATCCACATGTCTGGTAGGAAGTGCTTGCCATACGACATTTCCTTAGTGATAGTATGCCCGCTCTGTTGCTGGCTTCATGCAACTTCTATTTCAATGCCATATATGCTGTGCTAGTGTTTGTAGATCCTTCGCAAGACATCCATCAGCAGTTTAAGCTGACTAATTCATCAGGTCATAATGCATTATCAGTTCATCTTTTCAGTTTTCACCTTCGGTTACGGTAGCTGCAGCAGCTATGAAGATATATATATATATATATATATATATATATATATATATATATATATATATATATATATATATATATATTGTTTTTCCTTTTATTTATTATTCTTGGCCAGGTTGATTGTTCTGTTCCTTACAAATGCATTAAATATATTCATTGTTACCTGCTATTATTCCGCGGCACTACCGCTCACCACGTCCTGTATAATGGGCGCCACATAACCAGGCAGTTTTGGGGCCCTTAAACCCCAATCATCATCATCATCATCATCACCATCACCGCCTGTATCACAACGTCAAGTTGCTAACGGTTTGCCTCCCGTTTCTGTGTGTTGCAGATACCCGATGTGCCCCGTTCAATGAGTACGGTGTCTACCAGTTGTTTTGTTGGTGTATGATTTTCGCTGCTCTTCACTCACCCATCTTTGTCTATCTCTCTGCGCCGGGCCGGGGCTGGCCGGTGGCGAGCGCGCCGGCTCGCTTCCTGGCCTCTCTGTGCCCTGCACTGGTGTGCGCTGCGCTGCGCTGCTGCTGCTGATGCTGTTTTAATTTGTTGTCCGAGGCCGGAGCTGCGGGAGGCGCGCGCCGCCGCTCCGCCCCGCTCCGCCCCGCGCGCGCGCTCTGCCCGGGTCTCGCGGTGTCTATCTGCCCTCTCTGTTGTGTATTGTCTGCCAGGCGCGCGCGGCTGGCGTCGGCGCCTCGACGTCGGCTCGTGTCCTCTGTGCGGGTCTTGTGGGTGGGCGGGGCTAGCTGTCAGGTGCCAACTCAATGAGCTGTTTAAATCTTTGACTCGATCTCGACAGTGTCGTTCTTGAAATTGTATGCCATCACTAGTGAATTTGCATTTCAGTGGTTAATAATATTGATTTGTCGTGCTTACTGTGGGGTTGCCTTGAATCTCGTGACATATATTGAATTGAGAGACGGTGTTGAAATTGCTTATGGTATAGCTATGTCCCTACGTGTGCATTGTGGTGCTTATATTACACGACCAAAATATCGACGCCAACCCTGGGGCGAATCGTCCCTCCCATCTAATACGCCTAGCGTACAAATACGACGCGTATCTTGCGAGGCATTACATTCGTCTGCCTCACAGTGTTAGTGTTGAATAATTAAAATGCGTACAAAGTAGCAATTGGACCGTCATCAGCCGTTTGCTATGCGCAGGCGGTGTGGCCATTCGTGCGACTGTATTGCAGTGTTCCAAATGTAGCGAGAGGGAGAGCGTGCCATGCGCCGGCCGGGGGCGCGTCGCGCGCAGCCAGAGACGGAACGTACCTGACCATGGTAGGACGGCCCTCCCGTGCCCCACTCGTCCAGGCCGGCCGGCCGCCAGCGCCGCCAGGGGAAACAGCGTATAAAACATGTGTCCCATATATACTATTACTTGAGTGTTGTTGATATTTTTCGTATATCCCTTAGCGAAAGTTGTCACGTGCCGGGTTCTCATTGCATAGACGTTGATTTTGCCTCATGCTCGCGCCTGTCTGTTCAGTTGTAATGAACGGGGTCGGTTTTGTTCTGTTTTGGATAGGCGCGTCGCCGCTCGCGCCGGCCGCCCCGCCCCCGCCCCCTATATATGTCACCCAGTGTTATTTGCCGCTGCATTAGTGTATCCACGGCGTCGCCGCCGTTTGTCTCTCGATAACATGTATATGAACATGCATATGGGGTATTTTTGATCAATGCGAAGCGTGACGATACGATATTGGATTTTAACTCAGGGTTGCGACCGTTCGGAGCGGCCGTTGCCGGCGCCGGACGCTCGTCGCCCGAGCAGCCGCCTGCCTACTTACCGTGTGAGAGCAGCCAGCCGAGAAGCGCAGTGCAGTGCCCTGTCTAATATGCGTGGTGATCCTGTGCGTGTTGAAACTAGCGATTGGCACCTGACAGCTGCCCCGGGGTCTTCTATGAGGTACTAGTATTCGGGTCTTAGTGTGTGTGTGTGTGTGTGTGTGTGTGTGCTTAAGTTGATAACGCCGTAGTGACGACATCCGTGTGTGTTGTGTTTTTGGACCGTTTTTCTAAGTCTTTCATACGGAAAATTTATGTGCTGTCATCCATTCGGTGTTGTAGTGACCGTGTGCGCGGCCCGTGGCCCGCCGCCGTCCGGCGGGGGCCCGGCGCGCGCGCGCGCGTGTACCTCTAATACAGCTCACTCTCTGGCCGGGCCGGCTAGGCCAGCCGGCCGCACCCTCGCCCGTCCGGGCGCCGGGCCTGTTGGCAATTCAGTGTTGTACGTCTGCACCATATTGAAAAATAAAACTATACGGAGTGGTTTACGTGAAAGGCGTGTTGTCTCTTGGCCGCGGGATCGTGGCGGGTTGTGCTGATGGCGTCTGTTTGCCCGCCTGGTGACTGTCTCTGCGGTAACGGGCGTCTGGACCCCGTCCAGTGCCGGAACCAGGCTGTGCCGCCGTCACTGCCAGAGTCATACTCCTGCTCTGCCCTCGGCCCGCGCCGACCCATGGCCTTAGTGTCTCTTGGCCGCGGGATCGTGGCGGGTTGTGCTGATGGCGTCTGTTTGCCCGCCTGGTGACTGTCTCTGCGGTAACGGGCGTCTGGACCCCGTCCAGTGCCGGAACCAGGCTGTGCCGCCGTCACTGCCAGAGTCATACTCCTGCTCTGCCCTCGGCCCGCGCCGACCCATGGCCTTAGTATACTACACACGGCTCCGGTTACGGTTACTAGCCCCAGAATCCGTCCACCCCTGTAGCTCAGTCAGGAGAGTGCTGGACTTCAGACCTATCCGGCGTGGAAGGCCGGGTTCGAGTCGCTTCGGCGCTCGCTATTTGCCCCGGACTGGTATCTGAGATGGGCTGCGGCCGGTGACTCAAGGTCAGGTGACGTCGGAGGGCGGGGCGGACCGTATCCGTCGGGTAAGATGTCGGGCACGATAACTCCACTTCTAAATTATGTGGGCTACCAGGTAATGTGCGATCGGATGGTGCCCGAAGCAATAAGCTCTGCTTAGCGCACAGCTTGTGAGACTAACTCGGGAATCCATTCATTCAAAAAGACCAACTACATTTTTGTAAGAAAAGACTTGTCTGTCTCTGCCTCATGTCCAGCCAGACGGCAGAGCGGCCAAAAGCCAAACGCCTCCGACCATATCGGCACACCCAGAACACAGCACAGACAGCACAGATCACATATATTCCACCGGCTCAGATAAACTCGCGGCACAGCGCCGCCATATGATCGACCCCGCAGGCCACCTTGGTGACCCGGGCCGGGATGGAGACCCGCAGTGGGAACAGACGGTCCTCGGTGTGGCCCAGACCGAGCGTGCCGTGCTGGTTGTGACCCCAGGTGAACAGGTCACCCTGGCTGGTAGTCACCGACAGGTGGTATAGACCCGATACTACCGACACCGGCGTATTGTCTGTGAGGAGGGCAAACGACCGTTACACGGGTTGAGATCGTGGGTTTTGGGGTTTTAGGGCGCCGCAACTCCGGGGTTAAGTGGCGCCCACGGGTTGAGATCGAACAAGCGGGTTTGCATACGACACAAAAACAGACAAACTAAAATGGACTGCAGATGCAGATCCGTTGTGATTAAGCGAAAATGTAATTCATGGTTTATACATGAACTACGTTGTAAACACAAGGTGCTGCCATCGCTCGGGACAAAACGAAACTAGGGCATATCCACTATACATAATCGGGAAGGCATATGTCCTTCGTAATGATTGGCCCGTGTGTCAGCACGACCTTCAACAATAGGCTCATGCCAAAAAAACAAGTTTGCTATGGACATTCCTTAGCATCGCGTACAGTAACAATAGTCATGTTTGGCGAAGCGAAAGCAGCTATAGGCAAGTCCGACTTTAACAACTCCAAGGTTAGGATGATACCGACACCGGGGGCTGCCTTGCCGTGCCACTGGTGTTGAGACTTACCTGGACTGAAGTCATTGCGTCCCAGCAGTGTGGGCGGTATCAGGGACGGATCTTTGGAGACGTCCAGCTCGGGACCCTTGCCGAGCATGCCGTATCCCCAGACGGACACCTCCCCTCGGTCTGTGGAGTCACACGTGACGGTAGTCAGCGCCCCAGACGGACACCTCCCCTCGGTCTGTGGAGTCGCACGTGTCGGTAATCAGCGCACCAGACGGACACCTCCCCTCGGTCTGTGGAGTCACACGTGTCGGTAATCAGCGCCCCAGACGGACACCTCCCCTCGGTCTGTGGAGTCACACGTGTCGGTAATCAGCGGACACCTCGGACAGACTGACACCTCCCCTCGGTCTGTGGAGTCACACGTGTCGGTAATCAGCGCCCCAGACGGACACCTCCCCTCGGTCTGTGGAGTCACACGTGTCGGTAATCAGCGCCCCAGACGGACACCTCCCCTCGGTCTGTGGAGTCACACGTGTCGGTAATCAGCGGACACATCGGACAGACGGATACCTTCCCTCGGTCTGTGGAATCACACGTGTCGGTAATCAGCGGACACCTCGGACAGACGGACACCTCCCCTCGGTCTGTGGAGTCACACGTGTCGGTAGTCAGCGCCCCAGACGGACACCTCCCCTCGGTCTGTGGAGTCACACGTGTCGGTAATCAGCGGACACATCGGACAGACGGATACCTTCCCTCGGTCTGTGGAATCACACGTGTCGGTAATCAGCGGACACCTCGGACAGACGGACACCTCCCCTCGGTCTGTGGAGTCACACGTGTCGGTAGTCAGCGCCCCAGACGGACACCTCGCCTCAGTCTGTTGAGTCACACGTGTCGGTAGTCAGCGGACACCTCGGGACAGACGGACACCTCCCCTCGGTCTGTGGAGTCACACGTGTCGGTAATCAGCGCCCCAGACGGACACCTCCCCTCGGTCTGTGGAGTCACACGTGTCGGTAATCAGCGCCCCAGACGGACACCTCCCCTCGGTCTGTGGAGTCACACGTGTCGGTAATCAGCGGACACATCGGACAGACGGATACCTTCCCTCGGTCTGTGGAATCACACGTGTCGGTAATCAGCGGACACCTCGGACAGACGGACACCTCCCCTCGGTCTGTGGAGTCACACGTGTCGGTAGTCAGCGCCCCAGACGGACACCTCGCCTCAGTCTGTGGAGTCACACGTGTCGGTAGTCAGCGGACACCTCGGGACAGACGGACGCCTCCCCTCGGTCTGTGGAGTCACACGTGTCGGTAATCAGCGCCCCAGACGGACACCTCCCCTCGGTCTGTGGAGTCACACGTGTCGGTAATCAGCGCCCCAGACGGACACCTCTCCTCGGTCTGTGGAGTCACACGTGTCGGTAGTCAGCGGACACCTCGGACAGACGGACACCTCCCCTCGGTCTGTGGAGTCACACGTGTCGGTAGTCAGCGGACACCTCGGACAGACGGACACCTCGCCTCGGTCTGTGGAGTCACACGTGTCGGTAGTCAGCGCCCCAGACGGACACCTCGCCTCGGTCTGTGGAGTCACACGTGTCGGTAATCAGCGCCCCAGACGGACACCTCTCCTCGGTCTGTGGAGTCACACGTGACGGTAGTCAGCGCCCCAGACGGACACCTCCCCTCGGTCTGTGGAGTCACACGTGACGGTAGTCAGCGCCCCAGACGGACACCTCCCCTCGGTCTGTGGAGTCACACGTGTCGGTAATCAGCGGACACCTCGGACACCTCGGACAGACGGACACCTCCCCTCGGTCTGTGGAGTCACACGTGTCGGTAATCAGCGCCCCAGACGGACACCTCCCCTCGGTCTGTGGAGTCACACGTGTCGGTAGTCAGCGCCCCAGACGGACACCTCCTCTCGGTCTGTGGAGTCACACGTGTCGGTAATCAGCGCCCCAGACGGACACCTCCCCTCGGTCTGTGGAGTCACACGTGACGGTAGTCAGCGTCCCAGACGGACACCTCCCCTCGGTCTGTGGAGTCACACGTGACGGTAATCAGCGCCCCAGACGGACACCTCCCCTCGGTCTGTGGAGTCACACGTGACGGTAGTCAGCGCCCCAGACGGACACCTCCCCTCGGTCTGTGGAGTCACACGTGTCGGTAATCAGCGCCCCAGACGGACACCTCGCCTCGGTCTGTGGAGTCACGTGTCGGTAATCAGCGGACACCTCGGACAGAGGGACACCTCCCCTCGGTCTGTGGAGTCACACGTGACGGTAGTCAGCGCCCCAGACGGACACCTCCCCTCGGTCTGTGGAGTCACACGTGTCGGTAATCAGCGGAGACCTCGGACAGACGGACACCTCGCCTCGGTCTGTGGAGTCACACGTGTCGGTAATCAGCGGACACCTCGGACAGACGGACACCTCGCCTCGGTCTGTGGAGTCACACGTGTCGGTAATCAGCGGACACCTCGGACAGACGGACACCTCGCCTCGGTCTGTGGAGTCACACGTGTCGGTAATCAGCGGACACCTCGGACAGACGGACACCTCGCCTCGGTCTGTGGAGTCACACGTGACGGTAATCAGCGCCCCAGACGGACACCTCCCCTCGGTCTGTGGAGTCACACGTGTCGGTAATCAGCGGACACCTCGGACAGACGGACACCTCCCCTCGGTCTGTGGAGTCACACGTAACGGTAATCAGCGCCCCAGACGGACACCTCCCCTCGGTCTGTGGAGTCACACGTGTCGGTAATCAGCGGACACCTCGGACAGACGGACACCTCCCCTCGGTCTGTGGAGTCACACGTGACGGTAATCAGCGCCCCAGACGGACACCTCCCCTCGGTCTGTGGAGTCACACGTGTCGGTAATCAGCGGACACCTCGGACAGACGGACACCTCCCTTCGGTCTGTGGAGTCACGTGTCGGTAATCAGCGCCCCAGACGGACACCTCCCCTCGGTCTGTGGAGTCACACGTGACGGTAATCAGCGCCCCAGACGAACACCTCCCCTCGGTCTGTGGAGTCACACGTGACGGTAATCAGCGCCCCAGACGGACACCTCCCCTCGGTCTGTGGAGTCACACGTGTCGGTAATCAGCGGACACCTCGGACAGACTGACACCTCCCCTCGGTCTGTGGAGTCACACGTGTCGGTAATCAGCGCCCCAGGCGGACACCTCCCCTCGGTCTGTGGAGTCACACGTGACGGTAGTCAGCGTCCCAGACGAACACCTCCCCTCGGTCTGTGGAGTCACACGTGTCGGTAATCAGCGGACACCTCGGACAGACTGACACCTCCCCTCGGTCTGTGGAGTCACACGTGACGGTAATCAGTGCCCCAGACGGACACCTCCCCTCGGTCTGTGGAGTCACACGTGACGGTAGTCAGCGCCCCAGACGGACACCTCGCCTCGGTCTGTGGAGTCACACGTGTCGGTAGTCAGCGGACACCTCGGACAGACGGACACCTCCCCTCGGTCTGTGGAGTCACACGTGTCGGTAATCAGCGCCCCAGACGGACACCTCCCCTCGGTCTGTGGAGTCACACGTGTCGGTAGTCAGCGCCTCAGACGGACACCTCGCCTCGGTCTGTGGAGTCACACGTGTCGGTAATCAGCGCCCCAGACGGACACCTCCCCTCGGTCTGTGGAGTCACACGTGTCGGTAGTCAGCGGACACCTCGGACAGACGGACACCTCCCCTCGGTCTGTGGAGTCACACGTGTCGGTAGTCAGCGGACACCTCGGACAGACGGACACCTCGCCTCGGTCTGTGGAGTCACACGTGTCGGTAATCAGCGCCCCAGACGGACACCTCCCCTCGGTCTGTGGAGTCACACGTGTCGGTAATCAGCGCCCCAGACGGACACCTCCCCTCGGTCTGTGGAGTCACACGTGTCGGTAATCAGCGCCCCAGACGGACACCTCGCCTCGGTCTGTGGAGTCACACGTGTCGGTAGTCAGCGCCCCAGACGGACACCTCGCCTCGGTCTGTGGAGTCACTCGTGTCGGTAGTCAGCGCCCCAGACGGACACCTCGCCTCGGTCTGTGGAGTCACACGTGTCGGTAATCAGCGCCCCAGACGGACACCTCTCCTCGGTCTGTGGAGTCACACGTGACGGTAGTCAGCGCCCCAGACGGACACCTCCTCTCGGTCTGTGGAGTCACACGTGTCGGTAATCAGCGGACACCTCGGACAGACGGACACCTTCCCTCGGTTTGTGGAGTCACACGTGACGGTAGTCAGCGCCCCAGACGGACACCTCCCCTCGGTCTGTGGAGTCACACGTGTCGGTAATCAGCGCACCAGACGGACACCTCCCCTCGGTCTGTGGAGTCACACGTGTCGGTAATCAGCGGACACCTCGGACAGACGGACACCTCCCCTCGGTCTGTGGAGTCACACGTGACGGTAGTCAGCGCCCCAGACGGACACCTCCCTCGGTCTGTGGAGTCACACGTGTCGGTAATCAGCGGACACCTCGGGCAGACGGACACCTCCCCTCGGTCTGTGGAGTCACACGTGACGGTAGTCAGCGCCCCAGACGGACACCTCCCCTCGGTCTGTGGAGTCACACGTGTCGGTAATCAGCGGACACCTCGGACAGACGGACACCTCCCCTCGGTCTGTGGAATCACACGTGTCGGTAATCAGCGGACACCTCGGACAGACGGACACCTCCCCTCGGTCTGTGGAGTCACACGTGTCGGTAGTCAGCGCCCCAGACGGACACCTCCCCTCGGTCTGTTGAGTCACACGTGTCGGTAATCAGCGGAAACCTCGGACAGACGGACACCTCCCCTCGGTCTGTGGAATCACACGTGTCGGTAATCAGCGGACACCTCGGACAGACGGACACCTCCCCTCGGTCTGTGGAGTCACACGTGTCGGTAGTCAGCGCCCCAGACGGACACCTCGCCTCGGTCTGTGGAGTCACACGTGTCGGTAATCAGCGGACACCTCGGGCAGACGGACACCTCCCCTCGGTCTGTGGAGTCACACGTGACGGTAATCAGCGGACACCTCCCCTCGGTCTGTGGAGTCACACGTGACGGTAGTCAGCGGACACCTCGGGCAGACGGACACCTCCCCTCGGTCTGTGGAGTCACACGTGTCGGTAATCAGCGGACACCTCGGGCAGACGGACACCTCCCCTCGGTCTGTGGAGTCACACGTGACGGTAGTCAGCGTCCCAGACGTACACCTCCCCTCGGCCTGTGGAGTCACACGTGTCGGTAATCAGCGCCCCAGACGGACACGTCCCCTCGGTCTGTGGAATCACACGTGTCGGTAATGAGCGGACACCTCGGACAGACGGACACCTCCCCTCGGTCTGTGGAGTCACACGTGTCGGTAATCAGCGCCCCAGACGGACACGTCCCCTCGGTCTGTGGAATCACACGTGTCGGTAATCAACGGACACCTCGGACAGACGGACACCTCCCCTCGGTCTGTGGAGTCACACGTGACGGTAGTCAGCGGACACCTCGGACAGACGGACACCTCCCCTCGGTCTGTGGAGTCACACGTGTCGGTAGTCAGCGCCCCAGACGGACACCTCCCCTCGGTCTGTGGAGTCACTCGTGTCGGTAATCAGCGCCCCAGACGGACACCTCCCCTCGGTCTGTCGAGTCACACGTGACGGTAATCAGCGCACCAGACGGACACCTCCCCTCGGTCTGTGGAGTCACACGTGACGGTAGTCAGCGCCCCAGACGGACACCTCCCCTCGGTCTGTGGAGTCACACGTGTCGGTAGTCAGCGGACACCTCGGACAGACGGACACCTCGCCTCGGTCTGTGGAGTCACTCGTGTCGGTAATCAGCGCCCCAGACGGACACCTCCCCTCGGTCTGTGGAGTCACACGTGTCGGTAATCAGCGGACATCTCGGACAGACGGACACCTCCCCTCGGTCTGTGGAGTCACACGTGACGGTAGTCAGCGCCCCAGACGGACACCTCCCCTCGGTCTGTGGAGTCACACGTGTCGGTAATCAGCGGACACCTCGGACAGACGGACACCTCGCCTCGGTATGTGGAGTCACTCGTGTCGGTAATCAGCGCCCCAGACGGACACCTCCCCTCGGTCTGTGGAGTCACACGTGTCGGTAATCAGCGGACACCTCGGACAGACTGACACCTCCCCTCGGTCTGTGGAGTCACACGTGTCGGTAATCAGCGCCCCAGACGGACACCTCCCCTCGGTCTGTGGAGTCACACGTGTCGGTAATCAGCGGACACCTCGGACAGACGGACACCTCGCCTCGGTCTGTGGAGTCACTCGTGTCGGTAATCAGCGCCCCAGACGGACACGTCCCCTCGGTCTGTGGAGTCACACGTGTCGGTAATCAGCGGACACCTCGGACAGACGGACACCTCCCCTCGGTCTGTGGAGTCACACGTGACGGTAATCAGCGCCCCAGACGGACACCTCCCCTCGGTCTGTGGAGTCACACGTGTCGGTAATCAGCGCCCCAGACGGACACCCCCCCTCGGTCTGTGGAGTCACACGTGACGGTAGTCAGCGCCCCAGACGGACACCTCCCCTCGGTCTGTGGAGTCACACGTGACGGTAGTCAGTGTCCCAGACGGACACCTCGCCTCGGTCTGTGGAGTCACACGTGTCGGTAATCAGCGGACACCTCGGACAGACGGACACCTCCCCTCGGTCTGTGGAGTCACACGTGACGGTAGTCAGCGGACACCTCGGACAGACGGACACCTCCCCTCGGTCTGTGGAGTCACACGTGTCGGTAATCAGCGCCCCAGACGGACACCTCCCCTCGGTCTGTGGAATCACACGTGTCGGTAATCAGCGCCCCAGACGGACACCTCGCCTCGGTCTGTGGAGTCACACGTGTCGGTAATCAGCGGACACCTCGGACAGACGGACACCTCCCCTCGGTCTGTGGAGTCACACGTGTCGGTAGTCAGCGCCCCAGACGGACACCTCGCCTCGGTCTGTGGAATCACACGTGTCGGTAATCAGCGGACACCTCGGACAGACGGACACCTCCCCTCGGTCTGTGGAGTCACACGTGACGGTAATCAGCGGACAACTCTCCTCGGTCTGTGGAATCCCACGTGTCGGTAATCAGCGGACACCTCGGACAGACGGACACCTCCCCTCGGTCTGTGGAGTCACACGTGTCGGTAATCAGCGCCCCAGACGGACACGTCCCCTCGGTCTGTGGAATCACACGTGTCGGTAATGAGCGGACACCTCGGACAGACGGACACCTCCCCTCGGTCTGTGGAATCACACGTGTCGGTAATCAGCGGACACCTCGGACAGACGGACACCTCCCCTCGGTATGTGGAGTCACACGTGTCGGTAATCAGCGCCCCAGACGGACACGTCCCCTCGGTCTGTGGAATCACACGTGTCGGTAATGAGCGGACACCTCGGACAGACGGACACCTCCCCTCGGTATGTGGAGTCACACGTGTCGGTAATCAGCGCCCCAGACGGACACGTCCCCTCGGTCTGTGGAGTCACACGTGACGGTAGTCAGGTCCCAGGCGTACACCTCCCCTCGGTCTGTGGAGTCACACGTGACGGTAGTCAGCGCCCTAGACGGACACCTCCCCTCGGTCTGTGGAGTCACACGTGACGGTAGTCAGCGTCCCAGACGGACACCTCCCCTCGGTCTGTGGAGTCACACGTGTCGGTAATCAGCGGGCACCTCGGACAGACGGACACCTCCACTCGGTCTGTGGAGTCACACGTGTCGGTAATCAGCGCCCCAGACGGACACCTCCCCTCGGTCTGTGGAGTCACACGTGTCGTTAGTCAGCGCCCCAGACGGACACCCCCCCCCTCGGTCTGTGGAGTCACACGTGTCGGTAATCAGCGCCCCAGACGGACACCTCCCCTCGGTCTGTGGAGTCACACGTGACGGTAGTCAGTGTCCCAGACGGACACCTCCCCTCGGCCTGTGGAGTCACACGTGACGGTAATCAGCGCCCCAGACGGACACCTCCCCTCGGTCTGTGGAGTCACACGTGACGGTAGTCAGCGCCCCAGACAGACACCTCCCCTCGGTCTGTGGAGTCACACGTGTCGGTAATCAGCGGACACCTCGGACAGACGGACACCTCCCCTCGGTCTGTGGAATCACACGTGTCGGTAATCAGCGCCCCAGACGGACACCTCCCCTCGGTCTGTGGAGTCACACGTGTCGGTAATCAGCGGACACCTCGGACAGACGGACACCTCCCCTCGGTCTGTGGAGTCACACGTGTCGGTAATCAGCGCCCCAGACGGACACCTCGCCTCGGTCTGTGGAATCACACGTGTCGGTAATCAGCGGACACCTCGGACAGACGGACACCTCCCCTCGGTCTGTGGAGTCACACGTGACGGTAGTCAGCGCCCCAGACGGACACCTCCCCTCGGTCTGTGGAGTCACACGTGTCGGTAATCAGCGGACACCTCGGACAGACGGACACCTCGCCTCGGTCTGTGGAGTCACACGTGTCGGTAATCAGCGGACACCTCGGACAGACGGACACCTCGCCTCGGTCTGTGGAGTCACACGTGTCGGTAATCAGCGGACACCTCGGACAGACGGACACCTCGCCTCGGTCTGTGGAGTCACACGTGTCGGTAATCAGCGGACACCTCGGACAGACGGACACCTCGCCTCGGTCTGTGGAGTCACACGTGACGGTAATCAGCGCCCCAGACGGACACCTCCCCTCGGTCTGTGGAGTCACACGTGTCGGTAATCAGCGGACACCTCGGACAGACGGACACCTCCCCTCGGTCTGTGGAGTCACACGTGACGGTAATCAGCGCCCCAGACGGACACCTCCCCTCGGTCTGTGGAGTCACACGTGTCGGTAATCAGCGGACACCTCGGACAGACGGACACCTCCCCTCGGTCTGTGGAGTCACACGTGACGGTAATCAGCGCCCCAGACGGACACCTCCCCTCGGTCTGTGGAGTCACACGTGTCGGTAATCAGCGGACACCTCGGACAGACGGACACCTCCCTTCGGTCTGTGGAGTCACACGTGTCGGTAATCAGCGCCCCAGACGGACACCTCCCCTCGGTCTGTGGAGTCACACGTGACGGTAATCAGCGCCCCAGACGGACACCTCCCCTCGGTCTGTGGAGTCACACGTGTCGGTAATCAGCGGACACCTCGGACAGACGGACACCTCCCCTCGGTCTGTGGAGTCACACGTGACGGTAATCAGCGCCCCAGACGGACACCTCCCCTCGGTCTGTGGAGTCACACGTGTCGGTAGTCAGCGACTAGCGGCAAATCCTCCGGTATCTTATCCCTAAATCAGCACGATTTGCTGATATTTCAGTACACTAGGAATTTGGCGCGTACATCATACGCAGATATGGGCTGTATTTTACATCATCTAAATGTCACGATTGTGTGTTAAGTGAACATGATTGGAGAATACAAAGTGAGAATAAAACGTGAGTAGCGTTGCTTCATGAAAAGCAAACGAGTGAGCGGTTCATGTGCCTAATTACACAAAAACGAGAGACCAAAGTGACTGCCATCGAGCGGCACCAATACACAATTGACAGGCCTTTTTATTTTACAATAAAAACAATGTTTCACGACCCGGCGGGCTGCGCCTAGGCTGCCCGGCTTCACAGCACGGCGAACTGCGCCTAGGCTGCCCGACTCGCTGCGCCTAGGCTGCCCGACTCGCTGCGTCCCCTGCATGTGGAGACCGACTGACTGGACTGACCGTTGATGACGGCACACATGGTGCCGGCGCTGGCCACGTCCGTGACCCGGCCGACCCCGAGCTGCAGCCGGCGGGGGATGTCCAGCTGCTGCTCCTCCGACACACTGCTCAGCTGACCGTACTCAGAGTTACCCCAGCCGAACACGTCACCAGACTCTGCAGAACAGGGGAGAGCACGTCACAACTCACGACAGAACACGTCACAACTCACGACATAACACGTCACAACTCACGACAGAACACGTCACAACTCACGACAGAACACGTCACAACTCACGACAGAACACGTCACAACTCACGACAGAACACGTCACAACTCACGACAGAACACGTCACAACTCACGACATAACACATCACAACTCACGACAGAACACGTCACAACTCACGACAGAACACGTCACAACTCACGATATAACACGTCACAACTCACGACATAACGTCACAACTCGCCACATAACACGTCACAACTCACGACAGAACACGTCACAATTTACGACAGAACACGTCACAACTCACGACAGAACACGTCACAACTCACGACATAACACGTCACAGCTCACGACAGAACACGTCACAACTCACGACATAACACGTCACAACTCACGACAGAACACGTCGCCAGACTGCATAACAGGGGAGAACACGTCACCACTCTGTAGAACAGGGGAGAACACGTCACCACTCTGTAGAACAGGGGAGAACACGTCACCACTCTGTAGAACAGGGGAGAACACGTCACCACTTGTAGAACAGGGGAGAACACGTCACCACTCTGTAGAACAGGGGAGAACACGTCACCACTCTGTAGAACAGGGGAGAACACGTCACCACTCTGTAGAACAGGGGAGAACACGTCACCACTCTGTAGAACAGGGGAGAACACGTCACCACTCTGTAGAACAGGGCAGAACACGTCACCACGCTGTAGAACAGGGGAGAACACGTCACCACTCTGTAGAACAGGGGAGAACACGTCACCACTATGTAGAACAGGGGAGAACACGTCACCACTCTGTAGAACAGGGCAGAACACGTCACCACTCTGTAGAACAGGACAGGACGTCACTTCCCTCTGTGACACACAGCCGGGAGGAGGGTCGTCCCCTGGCAGAAGCATGAGCATGTCACCGAGTTCAGTGACTGCGTCTACCTTTGAGAGCTTAAAGGGACTGTCCCACATTCCCAAAAGTTGGCAAATGTATGCCGCTTGTGGTGCACAATATGAAGTAATTGCTGCCGAACACGATTATGACATTTGTTTCTCGCAAACAGTGCTCAATTTAATACAAAGGAAAGTTTTAATATTTGGGTTGATGACGTCATATTGAGCTCTAGAGAGCTACACAGAAATCCTTTACGCTGCCAAAGTATGGGCACAATTATTTCGAGATAATTCTGGTGCTTTGAATACAAAACAAACCAACTACCAAACCATTGAAACGTGGCAAATATCTCCAAGGTTCACCTTAAAACAAGTCGACTATCATTACCAGTTAGGTAAAGAGGGACGACGCTGTCGGTTTAGAGGCCCTATTCAAATACACATGGACCTTATTTTTTACAGATGTCAAAATCAAACTCGAATATCTTTTTGATTAGATCATTGTGGTTGTTTTAACTGCTACCATACTTAATTTCAATGCCAAGCCATCACAATGGCTATCTCAACTCAAATATAATGTTAAGGTGGGATAGTCTCTTTAACCCTATTTGTAACAGGCTCCTGGCTACCCCTATTTGTAACAGGGGGGGGGGGGGGCAGATTCCGCCCCCCCCCCGGAGATCTCGAGATCTACCCGTCCGATTTTCAAAAATGAAACGGTGTTTGGTTCCCCTCAACACGATCTACATTTCTAAATAATAAAACAATCTACATTTTTGATAGGGGGGCAACAGGGGGCAAAAACGACAAATTTTAGTGGTATTTTTGATCCAACATAGCTTTCATGTTTAACGACCCATTTGAACACAACTAATAGGAATCGATAGAGATTGAATTGGAAATTGATATATAACGGTGACGTTTGAAAATTCAAAAATCATAGGCGTGTGCAGGTCAATCAATATGGGGGTGAAGTAAATGCGTAATAAAACCATTTTTTGATGTTTTTTTTTATAAATGAAATGGTATGTGATTGTGACATTATACAAAACAGTTATAAATCATATTTTTTGCCATAGGCGGTACCAGGTTAGTGAAAAAGGGAGGTCAAATTGGAAACAAATATTAACCGCAGACAAGTTGCTACCCAGCACTATAAATATGTTACTGATCGTAGATAGTTCCTTTTTGCATGTTGTAATTCATCATAGGCGTATCCAGGATCCAAACTGGGGCGGCGCAAGGCCTCTTGATAAGTATATTATCCGCTATTATGATACTAACTAGTCAACAGTGACTATTTCACTTACAACTTCAATTCACATTGCTTACCCCCCTTTTTACCCTACCTGGACTCGCCTATTATCTTATAATCGTTCGTAGAGTAGCCTGTGGTGCGTGTTTGATCCGAAAACTGCATTTTGTTATGTCATTGTACGCCCATGCCTCTTAGTTTCCTTGCAATAATATGACCCCTTTTTTCCATTGCTGAGCGCGCCTCTGCAAAACAAAATGACTATTCCCTTTTCTGGCCTCATATGTGCATATATAATTATAAGCTAAACGTCTATTGCGCCGTTATCGCTGGCATATCGTCATCACCATGTCAGTCACCCCCCTTTTCATGTGCCTGAACACGCCCCTGAAACTCTATATGTAATACATTATGCAAATAATGGAAGCAGAAGCTATCTTTTACATGTTGATAGCTATAAATGTCCCTTACATTGCTCTATTGGCTTCCCGCCAAGCATTGAATACTTCCTGGAACCCCCCCCCCCCCTTTTCAAGCCCCTGAAACCGCCTCTGCCATGCAATTATGATATTTCAATAACAACAACTAATTTGCACTTGTTGCAATCACCGTAAACCGATGTAACTCCTTCATACTTGAGGAAGTTAGGAAGAAACCGTGAAGATCGTATTTCCGTATTATCGCCAAATGTCGCCTCTGAACCCACCCAAAACTGTGCCCTGGAACCGCCTCTGTTCAGGTTAAGAACTCAAAATTTTGCCTCCAATTGCGGTATTCAATTCTATTAAAAGTCCCAAAACTTCAGAGATCTGCTCCCAGCCGTTCTGGAGATATCTGCGAAAACCATGAGGGGGGGGGGGGGGCGGAATCCGCCCCCCCCCCCTGTTACAAATAGGGTTAACAAAACATCCATCTAACGGAAAGAATATTCAGCTTTTATAGCTTAAAATACGTATCTTACATGCTCAGAACATACACAGCACGGCACATTATAAAGCCACTAAATCACGCAGCCTTTCAGCAATCTCCAGCCAAAGTTAACCACTCCAGTCAGATCAGCCCTCTATGCTACTACTCAGGGCGACAGCCTGATTATCTGCCACTTACCGCTGACGGCGACAGCCTGATTATCTGCCACCTACCGCTGACGGCGACAGCCTGATTCTCTGCCACCTACCGCTGACGGCGACAGCCTGATTATCTGCCACCTACCGCTGACGGCGACAGCCTGATTCTCTGCCACTTACCGCTGACGGCGACAGCCTGATTATCTGCCACCTACCGCTGACGGCGACAGCCTGATTATCTGCCACTTACCGCTGACGGCGACAGCCTGCTTATCTGCCACCTACCGCTGACGGCGACAGCCTGATTATCTGCCACCTACCGCTGACGGCGACAGCCTGATTCTCTGCCACTTACCGCTGACGGCGACAGCCTGATTATCTGCCACCTACCGCTGACGGCGACAGCCTGATTATCTGCCACTTACCGCTGACGGCGACAGCCTGATTCTCTGCCACCTACCGCTGACGGCGACAGCCTGATTATCTGCCACTTACCGCTGACGGCGACAGCCTGATTATCTGCCACCTACCGCTGACGGCGACAGCCTGATTATCTGCCACCTACCGCCGACGGCGACAGCCTGATTATCTGCCACTTACCGCTGACGGCCAGTACACAGTCTGCCGAGCAGGCCACCTTGACGATCTTCTCTCCCTCGAGATCACCGAGGGCCTGCCGCGGCTCCCACCGGCTGTCGAACGCGCCACTACCCAGCTGTCCGTCCGCCCCCCAGCCGCAACAGTAGACTCGTCCACACTCGGTCACCAGCATCCTGCCGGGAAAACAGACCATCGTCAGTCCGTCTTCCCCCAGCCGCAGCAGTAGACTCGTCCACACTCAGTCACCAGCATCCTGCCGGGAAAACAGACCATCGTCAGTCCGTCTCCCCCCCCGCAGCAGTAGACTCGTCACAATCAGTCACCAGCATCCTGCCGGGAAAACAGACCATCGTCAGTCCGTCTTCCCCCAGTCGCAGCAGTAGACTCGTCCACACTCAGTCACCTGCATCCTGCCGGGAAAACAGACCATCATCAGTCCGTCTTCCCCCAGTCGCAGCAGTAGACTCGTCCACACTCGTCACCTGCATCCTGCCGGGAAAACAGACCATCGTCAGTCCGTCTTCCCCCAGTCGCAGCAGTAGACTCGTCCACACTCAGTCACCTGCATCCTGCTGGGAAAACAGAATGAATGAATACAAGATGCATGAATGAAAAATGAATGCATGAATGCAATGAATGCAGCTGTGAATTGGAAAGATGAATGAATGAAAGATGAATGAAAAATGAATGAATGAAAGATTAATGAATGCAAGATGAATGAATGCAAGAATGAATGAAAGATGAATGAATGAAAGATGAATGAATGAAAGATGAATGAATGAAATATGAATGAATGAAAGATGAATGAATGGAAGATGAATGAATGGAAGATGAATGAATGAAAGATAAATGAATGAATATGAATGAATGAATGAATGAAATATGAATGAATGAATGCAAGATGAAGGAATTCATGCAAGATGAAGGCATTAATGAAGGAATTCATGCAAGATGAAGGCATTAATGAAGGAATTCATGCAAGATGAAGGAATTAATGTAAGATGAAGGAATTAATGTAAGATGAAGGAATGAATGAAGGATGACGGGATGAATGAAAGATGAAGGGATGAATGAAAGATGAAGGGATGAATGAAAGATGAAGGGATGAATGAAATATGAATGAATTAATGAGAGATGAAGGAATGAATGAAAGATGAAGGAATTAATTATATATACTTGTACTTACTTGTACTTATAGTACGGGACTATAAGGAGGACTAGATGCCTGTCTTGCCCGCTCTTTACATCTCTTGATTGTTTTTATGCCTCAGTGGATAATTCAAAAGGGTATGCTTTCCTTGACCATATTTGGCTTCAGTGTTGTGTCGCTTATCCTGGCGCATCGTACATGATGTCCGCCCAGTAGTGGTCCAGGCGGTTCTTGAAGAGGTTCGTCGTGGCTGATGAAACGACGTGTTCCGGAAGTGCGTTCCAGTCGCTCACTGCTCTGATAGACCAGAAGTTCCGTCTCACTCTGGTCTGCGCTTGCGGTTTGGCAACCTTCAGGGAGTGTCCTCGTGTGATTGCCGACGGCGGGTCCTGGAAGAACTTCTGCTTATCGAGTTCGATGCGGCCGTTCATCAGCTGGTGGATCAGAATGAGGTCGCCGCGCCGTCTTCTGTACTGCAGAGACGGCAGGCGCAGGGCTCTCAGCCGGTCCTCGTACGGAAGCAGTCTGATTGGTCGAACCAGCTTGGTCACCCTCCGTTGTACTCGTTCCACCAGTCGTACGTCTTCAGCGTTGAACGGGCCCCAGACTGCGTTCCCATATTCGAGCAGCGGTCTGACCAGGGTCTTAAAGAGCAGCGGGAGCGTCTGCTGGTCGATGTGCTCAAACGAGCGCCGGATTGTGCCGAGGACTCGGTTTGCCTTTGCGATCGCCGCCGCCGCCTGCTTACGGAACTTCAGCGAGGTGTCCACGACGACTCCCGAGTCCTTCTCGTCCTCCACTTGCTCCAACTGGCCTCCAAACATGGAGTAGGTTTGGCGAACGTTCCTCGGCCCGAGATGCATCGTCTTGCACTTGGTCATGTTAAATGGCATCTGCCACACTCCAGACCATTTGCCGACTGCGTCGAGGTCCTGCTGAGGCTGGTCATGCCCACTCCGTTCCTGGACGCTTCCGTAGATTTTGGTGTCGTCCGCAAAAAGCTTGATGCCGCTGTTGACGTGTCCGGGGAGGTCGTTGATGAAGAGCAGGAAGAGTGTTGGGCCCAGTACTGATCCCTGTGGTATGCCACTCAGCACTGGCGCCCAGCTGGACCTGCTGTCTCTGATCGCCACTCTCTGTCTCCGACCCGTGAGGAACGCCTCGATCCAGCGCAACAACTTCCCCCCAATCCCCATGTCCTTCAGCTTCCTTAGCAGACGGCGATGGGGTACCGAATCGAACGCTTTCTGGTAGTCGAGGTAGGCTACATCAACTGAACGGCCCTCTTCGATCTCTTTGGTCCAATCATCGAGTGTCGCGAGCAGCTGTGAGATGCAGGATCTCTTGGGGGCGGAAGCCGTACTGGTGGTCGTTCAGTTGTCCACTCTCGGTCACGTGTGCCATGATCTGGTCCCTGATGAGTGTCTCACAGACTTTAGACAGTACTGATGTTAGGCTCACCGGTCGATAGTTGGACGGCTCTTCTTTTGCCCCCTTCTTGAAGATAGGCACAACTTCTCCCTCTTTCCAGTCTTCTGGTACTTTGCTTTCATCCAGGGACTTCCTGATGATGTCGGAGAGTGGCCGACTCAGAGGTGAAGCAAGTTCACGCAGCACCTTCGGGGGAATTCCGTCCGGTCCAGGAGAAGATGTCGGGCGCAGATTACGCAGCTTGATCTCTACCTGCGCCGGCGTCACGTCCACATTCTCCAGAAGCGCACCCTCCCACCGTGTTTGGAGACCCGGAATGTTGATGATATTTTCTCTGGTGAAGACGCTTGAGAAAAATTTCCCTAACACTTCTGCCTTATCGAGATCGGTCACTGCCATCTCGTCTGAGCCATCTTGGAACTTGAGGTCGCTTATGCCTGATCTTGTTTTCGTTCTTGTGTTTGCGTATTGCCAGAAGGCCTTGGGGTTCTGTTTGATGTTTACCGCCAGATTCTGTTCAAATTCCTTTCTCAACTTCCTCGTGAGGCTGCGGAGTTCGTTCTTCACTTTGGCATACGCCCGGTGGTCAGGGGCGCCTTGGGTTCGGGTGTACTTCTTCCACAGTTTCTGCTTCTTCTTCTTCAGGGTCATGGCCTCTACGTTCACATAGATGTTCCTGCGCTTCCTTCCCACCGTGTATTTGGGCATACACTGCGTCATGGTTGCCTCGAGGTGTTGACGGAAGAAATTATAGTGTGCATCCACTGTGGCGTCTTGAACCTGCTCCCAGTCTACTTCTTGCAGCAGGTCCGCCATTCTCCTATAGTTTCCTTTGTTCAGTGCAAACTTTTTGGTCTTACTCATGGTTTGAGTGGCGTAACACGTGAGGTTGAATTGCAGTACCACGTGGTCACTGTTTCCGATCCCCGGCAGACTCTGCAGTTCCTGTACCATGTTTTCCTCATTGGTAAGGATCAGATCCAGGATATGTGGATTGTAGCCGTGTCGGAACCTCGTAGGGGATCTCACGTGTTGGAACAGAAAACTGTCCATGATTGCCTGGAGGAATGTGTGGGCGGGATGCGATGGGGGTGCCGTGCAGATACTATTATCCCAGTCGATTTCCCCGTAGTTGAAGTCTCCAACTATCAGCAGGTGGGATGGGCGCGCGTCCGATATTTCATCCAGTAGTCTGCACAGCTGCATGCTCTCCTCCGGTGTTGACGCTGGGCTCCGGTAGATGCACCCAAGCAGCAGTGAATCACCTCCTTCCAGTCTGATACGCACCCATATCTGCTCAGCGAAGACGACCTCGGCTGCGTGCTCCATCGCCGACAGTTTGCTTGAGACGTAGACCGCGATTCCGCGTTTTCCGCTAGCTCCGAGTCTCTCTCGTCCCAGGTTGAAGTTCGTATAGACCGTGAAGTTTGGGATGGCGATTAGTGCGGGGTCAATGGGGAAAATCTGGGCTTTTGGGATAACTTCGGTTATACATATCAGGTCAGCTGTGCTGACAGCTGTGAATATATGATCTTAACATGGCAGAGAAGCAAGTGACAGATTGCGGAACAAACTGGCAAGACTGTGCAAAACGCAAGTACGTCATTAAATAAGTATCAATACAACCAGTTTAGGCTGTGGGAATAGGCCAGTTGGCTTGGCCGAATACCATATCAGGTAATCGGCAATTCAAACCGTATCTACGTGCACTTCGAAGCGGCGAATACCGTCCGGTACTGACCTATAGGGGTATCCTGAAGTTGTGGTGAAAAACTCCCAAAACTGATTGTTATTGTTGACTGTATGAGCTGTCAGCCAGCAGGCGGCTGTTGGTGTATGTGACATACAGCTGTGAATTGGTGTATGCAACAGACAGCGGTGAATTGGTGTATGTGACAGACAGTTGTGAATTGGTGTATGTGACAGCTGTGAATTTGTGTATGTGACAGACAGCGGTGAATTGGTGTATGTGACAGACAGTTGTGAATTGGTGTATGTGACATACAGCTGTGAATTGGTGTATGTGACAGACAGTTGTGAATTGGTGTATGTGACGGACAGCTGTGAATTGGTGTATGTGACGGACAGCTGTGAATTGGTATATGTGACAGACAGCTGTGAATTGGTGTATGTGACGGACAGCTGTGAATTGGTGTATGTGACATACAGCTGTGAATTGGTGTATGTGACAGACAGCTGTGAATTGGTATATGTGACCGACAGCTGTGAATTGGTATATGTGACAGACAGCTGTGAATTGGTGTATGTGACGGACAGCTGTGAATTGGTGTATGTGACGGACAGCTGTTAATTGGTGTATGTGACAGACAGCTGTGAATTGGTATATGCGACGGACAGCTGTGAATTGGTATATGTGACAGACAGCTGTGAATTGATGTATGTGACAGACAGCTGTGAATTGGTATATGTGACGGACAGCTGTGAATTGGTATATGTGACAGACAGCTGTGAATTGGTGTATGTGACGGACAGCTGTGAATTGGTGTATGTGACAGACAGTTGTGAATTGGTGTACGTGACGGACAACTGTGAATTGGTGTATGTGACGGACAGCTGTGAATTGGTATATGTGACGGACAGCTGTGAATTGGTATATGTGACAGACAGCTGTGAATTGGTGTATGTGACAGACAGCTGTGAATTGGTGTATGTGACGGACAGCTGTGAATTGGTGTATGTGACGGACAGCTGTGAATTGGTGTATGTGACAGACAGTTGTGAATTGGTGTATGTGACGGACAGCTGTGAATTGGTGTATGTGACGGACAGCTGTGAATTGGTATATGTGACAGACAGCTGTGAATTGGTGTATGTGACGGACAGCTGTGAATTGGTGTATGTGACGGACATCTGTGAATTGGTGTATGTGACAGACAGCTGTGAATTGGTATATGTGACGGACAGCTGTGAATTGGTATATGTGACAGACAGCTGTGAATTGGTGCATGTGACAGACAGCTGTGAATTGGTGTATGTGACAGACAGCTGTGAATTGGTGTATGTGATTGTGACAGCTGTGAATTGGTGTATGTGACAGACAGCTGTGAATTGGTGTATGTGACAGACAGCTGTGAATTGGTGTATGTGATTGTGACAGCTGTGAATTGGTGTATGTGACAGACAGCTGTGAATTGGTGTATGTGACAGACAGCTGTGAATTGGTGTATGTGACGGACAGCTGTGAATTGGTATATGTGACGGACAGCTGTGAATTGGTATATGTGACGGACAGCTGTGAATTGGTGTATGTGACAGACAGCTGTGAATTGGTATATGTGACGGACAGCTGTGAATTGGTGTATGTGACGGACAGCTGTGAATTGGTGTATGTGACAGACAGCTGTGAATTGGTATATGTGACGGACAGCTGTGAATTGGTATATGTGACAGACAGCTGTGAATTGGTGTATGTGACAGACAGCTGTGAATTGGTATATGTGACGGACAGCTGTGAATTGGTATATGTGACAGACAGCTGTGAATTGGTATATGTGACGGACAGCTGTGAATTGGTATATGTGACGGACAGCTGTGAACACATTCGACCAAACGTTACGCCACAATTTGGAAACTCGAGTTCATGCTACAAACATCATCGGACCTGCGGTCGTAGCAGTGGCGTACCCAGGATTCACTCCAGGAGGGGGACATTTTTGATCAGGGGGGCATAAGGTGCCCCCACCAAAAAAACAAAATCACCGGATTTGGCCCACTATATTTTTAGAGGGGCATATTTTCAACATTTTTCTTCTTCTTAAAAAACACATTCATTTATCTCGAAATAGGGCCCTTCGGGCCCTATTTCCAAAGGGGCACATACGGTCAAGGGGGCACGTACGGGCCTGCAGGGGGTTGGCTCAATTGCCCCGTTTGCCTCCCCTTGGGTACGCCTATGGGTCGTAGGAGGTTATCGATGGATATTTGTATGAACGTGTTTTTTTTGTAGCGTGAAATCAAACGTTTCCGCAATTTTGTGACAAATTGACGTCCATGTTTTGGTCGTCTGCAGTCTCGGGCGTGCTCAGTGCTCACGTATGATCCTGTCCGCAGACGACACTCCGGACCGGCTGGTCCAGCGGCAGACGATGCACGGTGGCGTTACTGCTGTAGTCCTCCTGCTCTATAACCCGCCGGCCGCACTGGCCGTACGCGTTGTTGCCGAGCGTGTAGGCGGCGCCATCATTGGTGACGAGGGCTGTGTGGCCCCGACCGCACGCCACCTGCCCGCGCAGAATGGACAGACGAAGAGTCACACTTACATCATGTCCGCGCAGAACGGACAGACGAACAGTCACACTTACATCATGTCCGCGCAGAACGGACAGACGAACAGTCACACTTACATCATGTCCGCGCAGAACGGACAGACGAAGGGCCACACTTACATCATGTCCGCGCAGAACGGACAGACGAACAGTCACACTTACATCATGTCCGCGCAGAACGGACAGACGAACAGTCACACTTACATCATGTCCGCGCAGAACGGACAGACGAAGAGTCACACTCACATCATGTCCGCGCAGAACGGACAGACGAAGAGTCACACTCACATCATGTCCGCGCAGAACGGACAGACGAAGGGTCACACTTACATCATGTCCGCGCAGAACGGACAGACGAAGGGTCACACTTACATCATGTCCGCGCAGAACGGACAGACGAAGAGTCACACTTACATTATGTCCGCGCAGAACGGACAGACGAAGAGTCACACTTACATCATGTCCGCGCAGAACGGACAGACGAACAGTCACACTTACATCATGTCCGCGCAGAACGGACAGACGAACAGTCACACTTACATCATGTCCGCGCAGAACGGACAGACGAAGAGTCACATTTACATCATGTCCGCGCAGAACGGACAGACGAAAAGTCACACTTACATCATGTCCGCGCAGAACGGACAGACGAACAGTCACACTTACATCATGTCCGCGCAGAACGGACAGACGAAGTCACACTTACATCATGTCCGCGCAGAACGGACAGACGAAGAGTCACACTTACATTATGTCCGCGCAGAACGGACAGACGAAGAGTCACACTTACATCATGTCCGCGCAGAACGGACAGACGAACAGTCACACTGACATCATGTCCGCGCAGAACGGACAGACGAAGAGTCACACTTACATCATGTCCGCGCAGAACGGACAGACGAAGAGTCACATTTACATCATGTCCGCGCAGAACGGACAGACGAAGAGTCACACTTACATCATGTCCGCGCAGAACGGACAGACGAAGAGTCACATTTACATCATGTCCGCGCAGAACGGACAGACGAAGAGTCACACTTACATCATGTCCGCGCAGAACGGACAGACGAAGAGTCACACTTACATCATGTCCGCGCAGAACGGACAGACGAAGAGTCACATTTGCATCATGTCCGCGCAGAACGGACAGACGAAGAGTCACACTTACATCATGTCCGCGCAGAACGGACAGACGAAGAGTCACACTTACATCATGTCCGCGCAGAACGGACAGACGAAGAGTCACACTTACATTATGTCCGCGCAGAACGGACAGACGAAGAGTCACACTTACATCATGTCCGCGCAGAACGGACAGACGAACAGTCACACTTACATCATGTCCGCGCAGAACGGACATACGAAGAGTCACACTTACATCATGTCCGCGCAGAACGGACAGACGAAGAGTCTCATTTACATCATGTCCGCGCAGAACGGACAGACGAAGAGTCACACTTACATCATGTCCGCGCAGAACGGACAGACGAAGAGTCACATTTACATCATGTCCGCGCAGAACGGACAGACGAAGAGTCACACTTACATCATGTCCGCGCAGAACGGACAGACGAAGAGTCACACTTACATCATGTCCGCGCAGAACGGACAGACGAAGAGTCACATTTACATCATGTCCGCGCAGAACGGACAGACGAAGAGTCACACTTACATCATGTCCGCGCAGAACGGACAGACGAAGAGTCACATTTACATCATGTCCGCGCAGAACGGACATACGAACAGTCACATCTACAGCATGTCCGCGCAGAACGGACAGACGAAGAGTCACACTTACATCATGTCCGCGCAGAACGGACAGACGAAGAGTCACACTTACATCATGTCCGCGCAGAACGGACAGACGAAGAGTCACACTTACATTATGTCCGCGCAGAACGGACAGACGAAGAGTCACACTTACATCATGTCCGCGCAGAACGGACAGACGAAGAGTCACATTTACATCATGTCCGCGCAGAACGGTCAGACGAACAGTCACACTTACATCATGTCCGCGCAGAACGGACAGACGAAGAGTCACATTTACATCATGTCCGCGCAGAACGGACAGACGAAGAGTCACACTTACATCATGTCCGCGCAGAACGGACAGACGAACAGTCACACTTACATCATGTCCGCGCGGAACGGACAGACGAAGAGTCACACTTACATTATGTCCGCGCAGAACGGACAGACGAAGAGTCACACTTACATCATGTCCGCGCAGAACGGACAGACGAAGAGTCACACTTACATCATGTCCGCGCAGAACGGACAGACGAAGGGTCACACTTACATCATGTCCGCGCAGAACGGACAGACGAAGAGTCACACTTGCATCATGTCCGCGCAGAACGGACAGACGAAGAGTCACATTTACATCATGTTCGCGCAGAACGGACAGACGAAGAGTCACACTTACATCATGTCCGCGCAGAACGGACAGACGAACAGTCACACTTACATCATGTCCGCGCAGAACGGACAGACGAAGAATCACATTTACATCATGTCCGCGCAGAACGGACAGACGAAGAGTCACACTTACATCATGTCCGCGCAGAACGGACAGACGAAGAGTCACATTTACATCATGTCCGCGCAGAACGGACAGACGAAGAGTCACACTTACATCATGTCCGCGCAGAACGGACAGACGAAGAGTCACATTTGCATCATGTCCGCGCAGAACGGACAGACGAAGAGTCACACTTACATTATGTCCGCGCAGAACGGACAGACGAAGAGTCACACTTACATCATGTCCGCGCAGAACGGACAGACGAAGAGTCACATTTACATCATGTCCGCGCAGAACGGACAGACGAAGAGTCACACTTACATCAGCTAGCGATATGTGGGACTACACAGGACAGACGAAGAGTCACACTTACATCAGCTAGCGATATGTGGGACTACACAGGACAGACGAAGAGTCACACTTACATCAGCTAGCGATATGTGGGACTACACAGGACAGCCGGAGAGTCACACTTACATCAGCTAGCGATATGTGGGACTACACAGGACAGACGGAGAGTCACACTTACATCAGCTAGCGATATGTGGGACTACACAGGACAGACGAAGAGTCACACTTACATCAGCTAGCGATATGTGGGACTACACAGGACAGACGGAGAGTCACACTTACATCAGCTAGCGATATGTGGGACTACACAGGACAGACGAAGAGTCACACTTACATCAGCTAGCGATATGTGGGACTACACAGGACAGACGGAGAGTCACACTTACATCAGCTAGCGATATGTGGGACTACACAGGACAGACGGAGAGTCACACTTACATCAGCTAGCGATATGTGGGACTACACAGGACAGACGGAGAGTCACACTTACATCAGCTAGCGATATGTGGGACTACACAGGACAGACGGAGAGTCACACTTACATCAGCTAGCGATATGTGGGACTACACAGGACAGACGGAGAGTCACACTTGCATCAGCTAGCGATATGTGGGACTACACAGGACAGACGGAGAGTCACACTTACATCAGCTAGCGATATGTGGGACTACACAGGACAGACGGAGAGTCACACTTACATCAGCTAGCGATATGTGGGACTACACAGGACAGACGGAGAGTCACACTTACATCAGCTAGCGATATGTGGGACTACACAGGACAGACGAAGAGTCACACTTACATCAGCTAGCGATATGTGGGACTACACAGGACAGACGGAGAGTCACACTTACATCAGCTAGCGAT
This sequence comes from Chirona hameri, assembly GCA_036785665.1. Taxonomy (NCBI): domain Eukaryota; kingdom Metazoa; phylum Arthropoda; class Thecostraca; order Balanomorpha; family Balanidae; genus Chirona; species Chirona hameri. The sequence goes on from JAXIVJ010001045.1 coordinate 131,392, forward strand.
ATGTGGGACTACACAGGACAGACGGAGAGTCACACTTACATCAGCTAGCGATATGTGGGACTACACAGGACAGACGGAGAGTCACACTTACATCAGCTAGCGATATGTGGGACTACACAGGACAGACGGAGAGTCACACTTACATCAGCTAGCGATATGTGGGACTACACAGGACAGACGGAGAGTCACACTTACATCAGCTAGCGATATGTGGGACTACACAGGACAGACGGAGAGTCACACTTACATCAGCTAGCGATATGTGGGACTACACAGGACAGACGGAGAGTCACACTTACATCAGCTAGCGATATGTGGGACTACACAGGACAGACGGAGAGTCACACTTACATCAGCTAGCGATATGTGGGACTACACAGGACAGACGGAGAGTCACACTTACATCAGCTGGCGATATGTGGGACTACACAGGACAGACGGAGAGTCACACTTACATCAGCTAGCGATATGTGGGACTACACAGGACAGACGGAGAGTCACACTTACATCAGCTAGCGATATGTGGGACTACACAGGACAGACGGAGAGTCACACTTACATCAGCTAGCGATATGTGGGACTACACAGGACGGACGGAGAGTCACGTCCAGTCACTTGGCGACACGTGCAACTGAGTGAGAGGTACGGCCGTCTGATGACAAGTTACGGCCGTCTGATGACAAGTTACGGCCATCTGATGACAAGTTACGGCCGTCTGATGACAAGTTACGGCCGTCTGATGACAAGTTACGGCCGTCTGATGACAAGTTACGGCCATCTGATGACAAATCGCCTGAGTCTGATACTTACCTGCAACGCTCAGGCAGGGTACCGCATGCCATGGAGGCTTGACACGTTATATTTGACAAGGACAATGGAAGTTGGCGTTTATCATAGGACTTGATCCGAGCGTATCCGCCTAACCAACACCATTGCAGGTGCAGCATTGGAATGTTATGGATACATCAGAAATACATACCCCCGAAATCTTAATATCCGGATCGTCCAGAGGCAGCATGATGGGCACGGGTGATGTGATCCTCTCCAGAGGGTGGCCAGCACGTGCCTCCTGCTGACCTGTACAGCAGCACGGCGGGGAGGTCAGATGGGAGAGGTGACCCTCTCCAGAGGGTGGCCAGCACGTGCCTCCTGCTGACCTGTACAGCAGCGCGGCGGAGAGGTCAGACGGAGGTCATCTGCTGAGCTGAATCGGCACCAGGTGTGTGTGTACGACTGTACGAGTAAGTACCTGCCCTTGTTAACCGATGTGGTGCGCCGACACGTGCACTGCGAGGATTAGGTCAACCGAACCACTGAAGGTGGGGAGGACGTGAAACCTGGCACGCCACTCATGTTATGTCAACCACAAACAGCGCAACACTTACGATCGAACTTACGGTCTACAGAGTATCTACAGAGTGTCCTCTGTCGACACGAACAGCGTAACACTTACGATCGAACTTACGGTCTACAGAGTATCTACAGAGTGTCCTCTGCCGATCTGTGAGAGCTACAGAGTGTCCTCTACCGATCTATAACAGATACAATGTCTTCTACCGATCTGTGAGAGCCAGTGTCCTAGCATTGGGAAATTTGGGTTGACAGAACCCCATGGATACTGTTTTTCCACTCTTTTTCCTGAGTTTTACTGTTAATTTTGCACTCCTTATTTTAAATGTATTGGATAGTTGGAACCCTGATACTGATTTATGGATGTAATGATAGGGACAGCCTGTGGAGGGAAAAGACAGGTAAGAATTGACAATTGACATAGGTAATAACTAATATTGGTGAGCGGGTAATTCGGTATTGAGAAAGCTGAGTACATGTTTTTGTTGTTAATTTTCCACTCTTTATGCCTATTTGTAGCCAGAATTGTCCACTCCACACCCCAGCTCCAAAGCAATCCTAGGACCCTGGTGAGAACTACAGAGTGTCACCTAACCGATCTCTGCGAGCTACAGAGTGTCACCTAACCGATCTCTGCGAGCTACAGTGTCACCTAACCGATCTCTGCGAGCTACAGAGTGTCACCTAACCGATATATGCGAGCTACAGAGTGTCACCTAACCGATCTCTGCGAGCTACAGAGTGTCACCTAACCGATCTCTGCGAGCTACAGAGTGTCACCTAACCGATCTCTGCGAGCTACAGAGTGTCACCTAACCGATCTCTGCGAGCTACAGAGTGTCACCTAACCGATCTCTGCGAGCTACAGAGTGTCACCTAACCGATCTATGCGAGCTACAGAGTGTCACCTAACCGATCTCTGCGAGCTACAGAGTGTCACCTAACCGATCTCTGCGAGCTACAGAGTGTCACCTAACCGATCTCTGCGAACTACAGAGTGTCACCTAACCGATCTCTGCGAGCTACAGAGTGTCACCTAACCGATCTCTGCGAGCTACAGAGTGTCACCTAACCGATCTCTGCGGGCTATAGAGTGTCCTACGGACCTGTAGAGTGTTAGAGCTACAGTGTGTCACCTGGCAATCTACGAGAGCTACAGTGTGTCACCTGGCAATCTACGAGATCTACAGTGTGTCACCTGGCAATCTACGAGAGCTACAGTGTGTCACCTGGCAATCTACGAGAGCTACAGTGTGTTACCTGGCAATCTACGAGAGCTACAGAGTGTCACCTGGCAATCTACGAGAGCTACAGAGTGTCACCTACCAATCTGTGAGAGTTACGGAATACTAGCAATCAATCCGTGAAAGTTGTTGAGCATCACCATTCACCTACCTATCTGAGAGCTCGTGTTGAGACCACAGCCGAACAGTTTGTAGTCGGGTCTGTTGACGGCCATCACAGTGAAGCCATAGCCACAGGCCACATCTGTCACCTGAAGTAAATACAAATGGTATTCATAATTGAGACTTGGGTGTCACAAGAACAGGCTGTCAACACAGCTTTGTGAAATGCAGGAGACTCAAAATACCAATGGTTAGAACAATCAGATTTAAGGGATACCTAGAAATAAGTCACAACATAACAATATTTTAGGCAGGTTACTCATATTGAAGAAGAAAAACAATATGCACATACTTATCTTTTGGGAAGTAGGTACCATACATTTATAACTCACACTTAAAATCACTTATCAATATCATAGAAGACTTGCCTTGTTGAGTTCAGCAAACCCGAGCCTCATAGGTCGATGGAGATAGGTGTATGGTTTCTTGCCATTCTTAGGTTTCAAGAGATTTCTGTTTCCAATGGCACCCAACTCAGCATACCCCCAAGTATAGACACGGTTGTCTGGCCTGGTAGACTCAGATATGTATTTGTTCACTGAAAATGGATGCATGGGTTATTGCAGGGGCGTCGCCACCAGGGGATAGGCTCCCAGGGTCACTCCGGCCGGAGTCCGGCCCACCAGATTCACAGGATTTTAACGTTAGCCCTATGGAGCTGGCCCCTCCCAAAACCACTCAAAACTTTGTGGCATTGGTACTGGGTTATTGGAAGCCTTGCCTTGATTTGAATCTAATTACCATTATATGACTACACGTCTAATAAATCTTGCTAGTCATTCAAATGTAAAAAGTTTCCATTTCACATTTCAATGAATTCATCTCCACATTTTTCACATCCCTAGCATGTCTTTATAAACCATTTATTTGTACCAATAGCTGTATTGGCTTGCATTTCTTAACATCCACAAAAACCAATATACAGAAGCTTTGGTATAGTATTTTCACTTAATTAAAATGTTATCTCACAATGTCTTATATCTGCAAAATTGAAGATAGGAAGCTATATATCACAACTCTAGGCCTAAAAACTCAGTTCTGCACTGACTGTCTCACATTTAGGTACTATTTACTGAGAATTTGTTGAGTGGAAATGGTTGCTAATGCAATTAAGCTAATATTTTGCTTTCCATGAACCAAAGAAGGAATTAAGAATTCATGCAATGTATCAGAACAAATCAAAGAAATGGTATAGTAGATAATGATGATGTTTAATACAGTATGTGATGGACTTGTGATCATATAGATGCAACCAATATGTATATGGTATTGTCAATAAAAAATGGTGTACAGGGCAGCACCAGACCCTGGCCAGTCAGGACCTGAAGGGTTAACCCACAGGGGAGCAGTCATGCTGGCCCCCTACCGGCCGGGCGGCCTAATGGCGGCCGACATCTAATGCACACCAAAAATAAGGCCGGGCGCGCAGCCACCCGTGTTAACCCGCGAGTTACTGGGGTATATTTCATAACGCGACTTACTGGGGTGGGGGGGGGGGGCTATTTTTTGCCTCCCTCGGATCTCCGAAACTACTGGACCGAATGTAAAAATTCAAACGGCATTCGAAAGCCCTGGGAAATTTATCGAGGGAAACATAATATTGTTGACCTCGGCGTCACCGATGACGTCACAGGTCAGGTCAAGTACAAAATGTTTGACCGTGTCAAAAGGTCTCGATGGATGGAATTGTCGCGCAAAATTGCGATATTAAACGCATAAGCTGTCGATAAATCGGTATGATTCATGTGTCTGACACTTCTAAGTACCTTTCTAAGCTGTTTATGACCTTGGGTCAGGTCGAGGTCATACGAGGTCACGAGGTCAAACTGCAGATTACGGTCATTAGGCGCTGTAACACATGTTTATGGGTTCGTTTTTCGTCTAGAGCGCGACAAATGACCTTATAACATTGTTCGTTCCATATAAATAGAAGTAAAAAGCAAAAATGGAAATGCGTTTTTATGCATAGTAATGATGTGAGAGGTAGTCGATTTTTGTCATTTAAAGGTCACAACTCAGTCATTTTTGAAGATATCTACTTCAAATTTGGTACACATATTCACCGCCTACGTCTGGATCACATATATTCCGGTTTTTGGATAATTCTGATTTTGTCTTGAAAATCTTGTAAAAACAAAAACAAAAATATTTGGATTTCTAAAAATTTTGAATTAAAAAAACTCAAGAATCCGAGATAGCAGTTTGATAGCCCAGTCTATTATCAGTAATTTGGTTTAAGACAATTGAGTTTATCTCAAACATCGTATTGTACCAAAAGCAAACCATCCACAAAAACAGTGGCTATTACGGTTTTCAGTCAGTTGTAAATAGGGCGAACAAACGGATAAAAATAAATCACTCTTTTAAAATGAACTAATCTAGACATGACACATGACACACAGCACAGCGTACGACATTCATCACAGTCAGATCAGGTAACATGGTTCGATGTGAGCAGCTCGACCTTGAGCGCCCTCCTAAACCGTCCCACAGACATCGTAGGGAAATCCGGAGGCAGTGAGTTCATGTGGGCGGCTCGATACCCGAATCTCCTTTTCCCGGCCTCAGTACGCGCCCCAGGCACAAACAGCTGATCGTCCTGCCTAGTACACCTACCGCGATCGGGCCGTTCACGATTGGCAGTAAACAGGTCTGCGAGTGATTCCGGCTGGCCGGTACTACGGATTTTCTGGAGCAGGCACAGGGTTTGATAGTGGGAGAGACTAGGAGCGTCAAGCCACCGAGGTGAATCACGCACACCCGATACGTGGTCATATTTACGTTTTCCCGAGATGACTCGAGCCGCAAAGTTAATAACCTTCTCGATGCGAAGGTGATTTTTGGCGGAGCCGTTGCCGTAAACAACCAGACAGTATCGGATGTGGGAGATCACGAGGGCGTTGACGATTTCCGGGAGGGTTTCGGGTGGAAGGTAGTGTCTGAGGTGGGACAGGCCAGTCAGGATGCCGCAGCATTTACGTGAGACGGCAGTCACATGAGGGTCCCACGAGAGATGCTGATCAAAGATAACTCCAAGGTTTTTTACTTGAGTAGTGGGGGTCAGGGAAGTACCGTGGAAGTTAACCGTAAAGGACGGAAGTGAGCGCAAATTTTGTCGGGTTCCGAGTGTGAGAAGCTCGAACTTGGTTACGTTAACTTTGAGGCCGTTGCTGTGAAGATAGCCGCCAAGAGAAGATAGAGCAGATTCCATGCGAGCGATAAGCGCTGGCAGGCAAGATTTGGGTTCTGAGACTAAGACCTGAGTGTCGTCAGCGTACTGCACTACGAATGCATCGGCTACATGGAGACTCAGGTCATTGGCAAAAGCGCAAAAGAGGATAGGGCCGAGGGACGAACCTTGGAATACTCCCTGATTGATAGCTCGAGGGCAAGAAATTTGGAATTTTCCGTCTGAGCCGGTATAGCTAACACTCTGGGTATGACCATTTAAATAGTTTTGAAACCAAGTAGTATTAATGCAGAGAGTCTGGAGCTTGAAGAGAAGTGTGTCGTGGTCAATGACATCAAAACATTTACTTAAATCTATGAGACAAAGAAGTGAAATTTTGCCAGTGTCAAAAGCCAAAAATATTTCATCAGAAATGCAGGTGAGAGCCGTCTCAGTGGAATGCCGCGGGCGAAACCCGTGCTGGGTGGGTGAGAGTAGGTGGTTAGCGGATAAGTAGTAGTAGAGCTGACGTTGGACCGCCCGCTCAACTATTTTGGAAATAACCGGAAGTATAGAAATGGGACGGAAGTTTGAGGGGTCAGAGGGATCGCCCGACTTGTAAATCGGGTGGACGATTGAGTGTTTCCAGAGGACGGGGATGTCGGAGGTGGTGATGCAAAGGTTAATGATATGGAGCAGTACATGGCCAATGGTATTAAATGCAAGTTTCAAGACGCGAATGCAAATCCCATCATCGCCGCGTGCAGAAGAATTTCGCATACTGAACATGATATTATGCAGCGATTTAAGACTGATGGGGTGAGGTGAGAAGGCACACGTCCCCACTCTCGGTAAGCGAGTGGGGAGTGAGGGAGCCGGGCCGTAGCTTGCCAGTTCCGCCGCCACCCTGGGCCCCACTTCGACAAAAAAGTCGTTCAGGGTATCGGCGGAAGCAGATGGCAGCACCTGTGCGCTAGGCCTCTTACTCCCCACTATGTTTTTGGCACACTTCCAGACGCTCGCTCGTCCCTGCTCTTTAATTTGTTTGCTAATGTGCAGTTTCTTTTCTACACGAAAGGCCGAACGTGCCAGACGGTTAGCGGAACGATATTCTACTGAGCCATGACCATGCACTCTCAAGGCCACAGAGCGACGCAGGAGAAGGAGCTTGGTCTCGTCGGATATAGGAGGAGCCGTGGGATTTCTTAGGGTAATGGATTTGATAGGCGCATAACACCGCATAGTTGGAGTAAAGTTGGCAAGGAATGCCGCCCAAGCATCGGTAACAGTCGGGGACGAGTACACGTCAGACCAGTCAGTGGCGAGCAGCTCAGTTTCAAAACAATGTAGGTTAAAACGCTTAAAAGACCGGCACTCTATGACACGCGGCCTAAAACGCGGACGAGGTAAAGACAGCAATGCACGAGTAAAATAATGAGGACTAAAATGGCAAAAACGGGTACCACTGCGAACAATGTCACGGTTTGAGATGATGACATCCAACAGAGAGCCAGATGAATAGGTCGGAGCAGTAATGGCCTGACTGAGCGAGTACTTGTCAAGATATTCAAGTAAACATGTCTTGGAAGGAGACGCGGTCGACAACAAATCACAGTTTAAATCACCGGCGATAATGATAGGACAGTCAGGAAAATTTAAGAGTACATGCTGATACTGTTGTTCTAAAACATCAAAGTCGGCCTGGAGGGCTGCTGCAGTGTGTCGCGGAGGTCTATAAAGCGAGGCTACAATGACGCGGTTGTTATCCCATTTGAACAGGCTCCAAAGTGACTCAAGTTTTGAAGTAGCGTTCGCAGCCTCCGGAAGTTTGATAGGCTTACACTCATATATATATCACGATAAACTATAGCCACGCCACCATAGCCTTTAGGAGGCCAGGGACGGTCAGCGCGCCTAATTGCATAGCCAGGAAAGTTCAAAAGTCGGTTTGGCGTACACGGTTTTAACCACGTTTCGGAAAGTGCGACAAAATCATAGTTGAAGCGATCCATTTCCGAAAACAGTTCCACGGTTTTTGGTTTAACAGACTGAATGTTCAAAGCACATATCTTGATGTCCCTGCACCCGGCGGTCGTACTCCAGCTTCCTTTGCGGCGTCTGGGGCCGCGCCTACGCTGGTAGGAGCGCCGGCCGCGGTGAGCGGGCCGAACCCGACCTGACCGAGGCGCCGCGGCACTGGCAGACAGGCCAAGGTCACCCACCCGCACCGCAGCAGCGGCACCGTCCCGGCCGGCCGCAGAATGCAGGGTACAGTGGGGCTGATCCAGGGTGGCCGTGACGTCACGAACAGGCGTTCCCAGGCGCTGGGAATCCCGCGCCGCGGGCGCAGCGGTGCCGGCCGTCCGGTCACCGCCACATTCCTGAGAGTGGCGGCCGGCGGCCAGTGGTTGATCAGCCGCAGCGACCTGGGACCGCGGCGACCGACCGAGGATCGGCATGACGTCAGAACCAATCAAACGCTGGGAGGTTCGAGCCGCGGGCGTAGCAGCACAGACAGCCCGGTCAAGGTCACGTGCCCTCGCAGTGACCAGGGACCAGGGCGGCCGACCCAGGGACGGCGTGACGCCACGATCAGGCGATTCCAGGCGGATAGATGTCTTCGGTCGGGGCATCCGACGAGACAGAGAGTCACGGTGGAGACGCACGTCCTGCAGATGGTGGTGTATTGCAGGGCTGGTTGAGGCGGTCGGCGGCTGGTGACGCGTCCATGGGCTCGGTGCTGGACACGCAACGATGGTGATCAGCCGCACGATTGTCAGAAAGACGACATACCGAGCAATGTCTCGATGCATGGTGAGGTGAATCGATGATGATTAAAGATGAGATGAGCAGGGCCGTCACGTCCTCTAAGCCGGGTATGGGTGGCTTTCAGTAGTAGTGGAGCGCACCCATAAGGCTGACCAGCCGTCCGGGGAGCGAGGCGTTACGGCGATGCAGACTCGTTGCAGAACAGTCGATCCGGCACAGAGAGCAAGAGTGCCATCACATACCGCACCGCTGTCACAGTCACTGTAGACACACAGTCCTCACGCTCGCTCGCAGTCGCCCACACTCACACGCTCACTTGCTCGCTCAGACGCTCACTCTCAGCCGGACTAGGCACGTGGGGCTCGGAGGGGAGGGAGAGCCACGCGGGAGCCGGCGCGTCCGCACGCGGGGACGCGCACAGCTGGACTGAGGTACGATCTGTCAAAGGTACGATCCTCATCGTACCTTTGACAGCGTTTTCCGCAAACCATTATTTTGCAACAAAAACCGAAGAACATGACGTCACTCTGACGTCATTCCCGGTTGACCTATCATAGCCTCATATTTTTACTTTTGCCAACATGTGTAGAATTGATGTGAGAGAAGGTACTGCAAGTTTGGTGACGATACTGGTGTTTGTTTAAGAGTTATTGCAAAATAACGGGAGGGGGGGGGGGGGGAAATAGCCCCCAGTAAGTCACAGGTTAAAGGATAGAGGCGGGTACCCCTGCTGACATTTGATAATATATTGAGTGGTAGAGCAATATGACTACCATTACAACATTCCAAATTGAATGCAGAATGATTATAGGTGCTCAGTTTTATTTCATGCAAAATTAATATGAACACCTAGAATCATTCTACATTCAATTTGTAATGTTGCAGTGGTAGTCATATTGCACTACCGCTAGTAGGCTGCTCAATATATCGTCAAATGTCAGCCAGGGTACTAGCTTAATACAGGCGTCCTCACGCCGGCCGCCATTTTGGTCTGCACAAGATGGTGGACGGCATTAGACCAGTCTTCCGGCCAATGAGCGTTCCATATTTATAGAGTTCAGTGGGTTGATGAGTTCAGTGGGTTGACCACACAATGGAGCAAGAGCATTGCCACAAAAGGTGGAGCTGTGGGGCCAGCCAGATGCCCCCCCCCCCATCATATATGGCTTATGTTAAAATCCTGCTAATCTGTGAAGTCAGAGCAATCCTAGGGAGCCTGGCCTGCAGCTGGTGATGCCTCTCACTCTGCAATTGCAATGGAGATAAGTTAACTTGATTGATTGAATTGGTTACAAGTCTGAACTCACTTTAACCTGAGCAGTGTGACAAAATTGAATAACTTGTATGTATGTTATGTCCATATACCATAAAAGCTATGTACCTGGAAGCTGATTTTCAATTTCCGGATTAACTGGATATTTTCTCATCAGCTTATTATCCCTCCAATGTTTCGCTCCTCTAGACCACGAAAGCTGCTTTCTTGAAGCAAGCGAGAGCAAGCAAGGCCTCACAGAATGCATCATGGATATGCTGACAAACAAATAAAATACAGAATACACGTTACTAAGAAAACAATAATAAAATAGACACAATACAAATTACAATAAAGCAACGCCGCGCGGAATTCAACCGGCCCTCTTGTGCTCTCCAGGCGGGAGTCAACTCATTTCTACTGCGTAAGGAATTGACGTTCGTGCGTCATTTCTGTATGCATATGGAGGACAGCGAAGGAAGACAAGACAGCTAATTATAGAGGTTATGTGGTTCTAGTAATAATGACGAAGCACCATCGGCATCTCCTTTCATTATGAGAAGTCTAGTTTGGCTTGGATATGGAACGTAGCATGCAGTATTCAAAATTGGATGCTATTTATCAGTTTACGAAATGTTACTGAAGTCTCACGTTATACTCGTTAGCTCACTGTTTTACTGTTCGTAACGTAAAATACTAAAATTCTAACTGTTTCACATTTATCACTTGAAATTACTCAAAGCTCACTGATTTACTCATCATCGTGACTTTTTTTGCCGTTCCTCACTGTTTTGACTTCTTCTTTCACTGAATCGTACCGCATAGTATGTTCTTCTAGAATATTGTATATAATATATATTACTTTATAGTATACCTACTTATAATATATGCTGTTGTTGTTGTTGTTGTTGTAGTTCCTCGACCTCATGGGCGCGGCCAGGGGGGTCCGCTCCGCCTATTTAACATGGGGGAAAAGGGCGACAAATATTAGCAACGTCCGCAGCTTGGTCTTGTTCACGCATCTGCTCATGAGCCAGGTTTTGCTGCCAACAGCTTTTTGGCCAATCAGCGTCTGACACTCCACGCTCATTGGTCGATGGCTGATGACGAGGATGAGGGTCAGAATAGCCGAACATCATTTGCTTACGTAACGTTAATTGCATGGCGCCGTGCGGAGGGCATGGGTGTCCAGGAGCTTTTCGAGGATTTGTTCTAGTTTGAGAAAACGTTGAGAGTTATACAAATGTATATGTGAAAGGTCAATTAATTCTGATGCGATGTAACGCGACGTATTTACTATTTAGAGACCGCACGGGGCGGGAGAGCTCCTGCCACGTACAGCGCCCTGGCGCGTGCGTTGCCAGGCAACTAGAGTTGCAGAATTCTGGTCCCAGCGTCCCAGCGCTGGGACCAGACCTGGTCACGGCCGTGACTGAAGCTGTGACTGGCAAGGCCAGCGCCATAGGGTTAGCATTGCAGCGCCGTGACTAAAGCTGTGACTTGCCAGCTCATGCCGTGGCCGTGACTGGGCTGTGACCAAAGATCTCTGATTTACTGCACTGGTCTCCACAGGCAGAAACACATTGCGTCTCGCCGCGGCACCCACTAGCGGATCCAGGGGGAGGGGGAGGGTATGGCGGCCATGCCCCTCCCCCCGACAAACTTCTAGACAAACCTGAAATCGGCGCAAAATTGACACATTTCCTGACATAGAACACAATCCAAGCAACTTTTACTAAGGAAAGTTTGTTTTAAATAAGCTATCAATGCATAAGTAAGCGAAATCCGATGAGTTTTCAGAATTGTGTGAGACTTTTTGGAATCCCTCCCCCCACCCAAAAAAACGTTCCCCTCCCCCCACCACCACCGTTCTGGATCCGCCAATGGCGGCGCCTGGTGGGCCGGCGTCGGCTGGAGACGCGGTGAGCGGGCGGGATGGTGTGGTGTGGAGACGCGGGCGGGAAGTGTGATTTTAAACAGTTACTTTGAATTGCTTGAATGCATTTGACAATCGACTTATCTAATCAGATTTTCATGAAACTCGTCAAAAAAAGATGAGAATATATATTTTGTGGGTATGCTTTGGCCTTTACCAAGAACTGTCAGACGTTATCATCGCAAATTGTCAACTGTTATATCAGCAACTTTGTTTTATTTATCAGGTAAGCCTAGTGCAATTTTTCCTTAGCCATAATATGGGCCGCATGATTTAAATTCAGACTATTTGAGTGTTATCACTGTTTGAGTATTGTATGTGGTGGCTGTCCGGTCTGCCATCGTGAGCCAAAGGACGGTTAACTTTGCCGGTCCAAAATGTAAGTAGTTTGAGTCCGATGATAATTTTCTCAACGGCATAAGATACATCGTTCAATTTGTGACAGATTGTTATCTTAATTGTAACGATAGGTCGGCAAATGAAGAAATCAGGCGACATACACCGGAGGAACGTGCGCGTTGGCGTTTTACGTACGGCGGTCCGGCCGGAATCGCCGGTCAGTGGAATTTGCCTGCCCATAACTTTAAAAAAAACGGTTGCATTGCGATTTTCCCAAAGTCATCGAATACATCGCTTAATTTGTGGTATATGGACATCTTAAGTGTAACAATCGGCCGGTAAACGAAGGAACCAAGCGGGGAAAAAAACGGGGGGAGTACGCGGCCGACCGGAATCACCGGGCAGCAAACTGTTCCGGCCCATAACTTAAAAAGTTTGGGTCGGATTGCAATTTTTGCAACGACACCCAATACAACGCTTAATTTGTGGTAGATAGACATCTTAAGTTTAAAAATCATCCGACAAACAAAGGAACCAAGCGACAAAAAAGCGGGAGGGGTCTACGCGTTAACCCTACGTAGGCGACCGGCCGGCCGGCCGCGAGACCCTCATCCGCGTCACAGCAGCTGCGGGGTCGTTGCAACTAAATTACGAGTTGTCGCCACTTTTTCGGCCGGAGCGGTCTACCTGGTTTACATAGCCTTGGGCGCGGCCTAGGGGGCCGCGCCATAGCCCCGGAGGGGCTCCTTGTGGTGTAAGTAGCCCGCGGCCAAGGCCGTAACGACGTCCGCGTCTCTCATCGCCTCCGGCCTGGGATGGATGTTGCCCAGCAGGCGGAGGCGGACTCCAGCCAGGCACGGGCACCGGCAGATCACGTGTCCTGTGGTGTCCGCCCCCTCACGGCAGATGATGCAGAGGGAGGCTGGGCACTCCCTGTTGCTGCACTGAGTGCAGGCTGGGGTCGGCCGGCGGCCGATCCGGTGGAGGTACGACTCGGCGCGTCCCCAGTGACCAACGCGCAGCTGGTGGACATTCTCCGCAGCGTCTCGGTCGTCACCGGGGCAGACTGGTTATTGATTCACATTTTTTGGAACGATTCAATCATGATTCATTTTGGAATCTGAATGATTCAATCACCGTTCGATTCACGGATACAATTTTGAGAATTGATTCATTCTGATTCAAAGAATCAAAACAAATATTTTAATTGATTCACGTTTGATTCAACATTTGAATATATGAGGTGAATTTATGTCAAATCTATACAAATGGAAACATGCATATATATGATCATTAAAACATTGGTACAGCAATAGTATTTCAGTATAATTGAATGTAGCCATGTATTTGGACAATTTACCAGTGTACTTGAATCGTTAATTTTTTTGATTCAATCAGCCTTGATTTGATGCGGGTTTTGATTCAATCACGATTCATGAATAAAAATATCTGGTGGTGAATCAATTATGTTTTGATTCAATGATTTTTGATTGAACGATTCCAATCGATTCAATCAGTGTCGAATCAATAACCATTCTGCACCGGGGACTGGTGTCGGGAGCCGATCCTCCATGATGGTTCGGAAGAGCCCGGCCGGCCATTCGGACTGATCCAGTGGTGGGTGGCGGCGTGACCTGCAGCCTTCATGGCGGTGCGGACGTCTGTGGGCGTGCCTCCTGCAAATTGTGATGGTTGATATATGCGCGAGCCTAATATATGCTCGCACGCCCGGCCGGTGGCGAGGGGACGCTGCTTCGCGGGGTGACCGCGGGTAGACGCGAGTATTACTTCGCACGCCCGGCCGGTGGCGAGGGGACGCTGCTTCGCGGGGTGACCGCGGGTAGACGCGAGTATTACTTCGCACGCCCGGCCGGTGGCGAGGGGACGCTGCTTCGCGGGGTGACCGCGGGTAGACGCGAGTATTACTTCGCACGCCCGGCCGGTGGCGAGGGGACGCTGCTTCGCGGGGTGACCGCGGGTAGACGCGAGTATTACTTCGCACGCCCGGCCGGTGGCGAGGGGACGCTGCTTCGCGGGGTGACCGCGGGTAGACGCGAGTATTACTTCGCACGCCCGGCCGGTGGCGAGGGGACGCTGCTTCGCGGGGTGACCGCGGGTAGACGCGAGTATTACTTCGCACGCCCGGCCGGTGGCGAGGGGACGCTGCTTCGCGGGGTGACCGCGGGTAGACGCGAGTATTACTTCGCACGCCCGGCCGGTGGCGAGGGGACGCTGCTTCGCGGGGTGACCGCGGGTAGACGCGAGTATTACTTCGCACGCCCGGCCGGTGGCGAGGGGACGCTGCTTCGCGGGGTGACCGCGGGTAGACGCGAGTATTACTTCGCACGCCCGGCCGGTGGCGAGGGGACGCTGCTTCGCGGGGTGACCGCGGGTAGACGCGAGTATTACTTCGCACGCCCGGCCGGTGGCGAGGGGACGCTGCTTCGCGGGGTGACCGCGGGTAGACGCGAGTATTACTTTCTGCTGTACAAATACACGTTCGCTCGTGAAAAAAAAGATGCCATGATCTCGGTCACGTAGGGTAAAGCCGGGTAAGAGCACGCACTTAGTGGATTGCGCCTTCCAACTCATGTATGTGTCTCAACTAGGAAATATCATTAGTTTTGTACAATACCAAAAACAATATCAGAAGACTCTCAAATCAAATACCTCTCCTATAAAATACGAGAGCGACCGCAGTCTTCCCAACTTTCTGAACGATTACGGCGAGTGACTGAGTAATTACTTTCTGAACGATTACGGCGAGTGACTGAGTAATTACTCTCTGAACGATTACGGCGAGTGACTGAGTAATTACTTTCTGAACGATTACGGTGAGTGACTGAGTAATTACTCTCTGAACGATTACGGCGAGTGACTGAGTAATTGCGGCGAGTGACTGAGTAATTATGATGAGTGGTTGAGTATATTGCAGTGAGGAATCAGTAATTTCAGTGAGCGAGCGAGCACCTAGATGTATCTGGCAACACTACCAAATGTTAAAGTGACGCTATGAGTAAAATCGGTGAGGTGGCTAGTAAAAGCGGTGAGCGAACTATTTCAGTTACACAAGAAGGTAATTCAGTGAGACGTGCAGTAAAAACAGTGAGCTGAAGAAATATACCCCTGAAAAATTGTATGATTTTGTCTGCAATAGAAGAGATTTCCTTACTTCTAATGGACAAATGTTTGTTACTTAGCGTCTGAGACGTAGGCCAATTTGCAAAAGCCGTAGACCGGTGGTTGTCAAACTACTTTGATTCGCGAGATCGCGATTCACGACCCCTCCAGACGACCCGGGGTACAGTTGTGTTGTGACTGCAAATATTAGAGCTATATTTGTATTGCTTTAATTATCCGTCTCCAGTTTCCACAGCCCCTCACAATCCTTTTGGGATCCCGGCGGGGGTTGTGGGCCGCAGTTTGGGAACCCCGGGCCATGTCGTATACAGAACAAAATCTGGGGCCGCAACTGCCACTCTGGTTATTCCTGAATCCGCCGATCACACAAGAACAACCAGCTAAAAGTATTCAATGCGATTTTTAAACTAAAACGCGCACATTAATTAGAGACGGGCTCCTTCCATCGTTCCTGTCCCCATTGGTGAGGGGGGTTCTGGGAGTTGACCGATCATGCAAGGAAAAACGTCCTAGCAGAGAGGCATGTCTCATCTTCACATGTCACAGCGACATTGTTTGTTAAGAAATTGGTCAAGCTTTAGAGTAACTTCCACAACGTTTGGTGTCATTTGTAACATTCAACATCATGGACGTAATAGGCAAGAGTGGACTCCGTGGAGTTATTGCACACAAACTTCGCTCATGCGGCCATGGTTAATGATGACCCCCTGTACAATGGTCTCACATTCTTCGAAATGAGCGGGCAGGTCGTTTAACTTGGGCCAAAGTAGCCCGACGAATGGCGTTATCATGAATTCATGACCCATGCCGAGACGGGCTTCATTCTCAAAATTACAATGCCACCAAGACGAATGACCCACGATGTGATGCCCAACGGCCGAAATAGCACAACTGCACTGTCTGCATCACAACTTCCACCGCATCGCTGGTGGAAGTTTGCGCAAATGCAATGGATGTTCACGTTGGATGGACATCACAAAGACCACCCATGAGCCGCATACAACTTCGCCCAGTTATGAACCGATTACAAAATGAAGGCGGAAACGCACAGACAATTGTAGTGTTACGATTGTAAACAGTTGGTTCGAAACTTCATGGACTCAATATAGCGTACGCAGCCGGAAGGGAAATCCTTTGTGGCTATCGGAATCCCGGCAGAACTGGCGAAAAAAGAAACTGAAGACAACGTAACGCCTTTTGCCTCTGCTCCGTTGAACATTTAGAACCAGCTTTACGTATCTGCCACTCTTGAAAATCGGCCGATTGTTCCCGTTGTTATTTATTTGGCATGTCGACAGGAATGGTAAAATGGGCGGCGAGCCGGGGCGATCGCACTGGGAGACATCAATGCCCACATGGCGAGCGGCGCGCGACAGCGGCGACCCTAGCGGCGGAGCGGAGAAACAGGCACAGCAGAGTCCTACCCTGGCCACAGGACTGATCGGACAAGCAGGGCTCTCACATGGTTAGCGGCAGTCGCGCGCGCGCGCCGACCGCCCAGAAGCGTTTGGACCGTGACATTACGGCAGATGTGATGACCGGGTCGCAGATTACAATAACACGCACGCATCCCACACAAACATCACTCACTCCCATATCACTCACACGTGTGAATCACATTTCACATCACATCCCGCACATACTCACACCGGACACACATCATCCACGCTCCACACCGCGAGCGCTGACCTCACCAACGCTTGACGCGGATCTCACGAGCTCTCATCTCTGCCGGAAACAGGTCAGCCTTATCGGCCGTCGACACTGCGGCCGATTCGACGCAGACACTGCGGCCGATTCGACGCAGGGCGGCAGTGGTGACGGACCGCGCGGCGCGCTGCGTCCCACATCGTCGTCTCTCTCAGGACCGCCAGCCTCGCGGCATGCCCGTCTCTTGCCGCGCCCAGCTGCGAGTTAGCAATCACACCAACCGGCAGACACACAGGCGGCGGCCCACGGCGTTCCACCTTGGCTTCGGCGCATCACGATACACCGCGGCGCGGTTAGGCCAGAGCCAGACCGGTAGGACGCCTGGGCCCGCCTCTCACGACCTTCCACCAGCTGCAGCGGCGGCAGCGGCGGCAGCGGCGGCAGCGTGTGGCGGCGTGTGGCGGCGGTGAGTGGCGGCGGTGATCAGTCGGTGGGCGTTTTACTGGGCGGCAGCGTCGACCGCTGGTCCTCGATCCTCTCCGACTGCAGCCGCTGGATCAGCGAGAAGAAGTCCTCGTCGGGCACGGTCGGCGCCGGCGGCGGGTGCGGCACGCCGAGTTCCGGCAGCACCGAGCGCTGGTCGTCCAGCCGAGAGCCCTGTGGATGGAGAGAGGCAGGGTCAGAAGGGAGACCTGTGCTGAGGTAGGCGGGGGCAGACGGCGGCCCCTCTCCCTGTAGGGAGAGGGTCGTGGCCAGAGGACACAGTGGACACAGACGACATAAAGTGGCAGACAGACAGCATACTGCGAGAGCCTGCCGCATGCCACCTTCCTCTTCCTCCTTCACCTCGTTCGTTCAGTTCATGGTAGGATAAGACAGACGTATTTTTCAGGCTCGGCCAAAATGGTAAATTTTGGCACAGTTGGACGATATTTGCAGCTTATTTATATACTGGCAGTGAGCTAATATAGTGAAGAACTTAAATATGTTATCTTTATTGGTGCACTTTATTTGCGTAAGAAGAAATACGGTGCTATATTTTCATTATTTTCAGCATTATTATCTCTGGATCGAATTTTCAAGCAAGCAAGTCATAATTTTCTGGCTTGAATTTTCGTTTCGCGCGCCAAGAACCTCGAGATTTCTGAAAGAACTTCTGTACAATGAGATACCGAAAAACAAGTGCCGTAGAAATGGTGAAAATTAATTTCAAACCACCTGTGACTTCATGCAACAAGATGTTGACCAATGCTGACAGCTGAAGTATTGTCTTTGCTAATGAGAGAGAAAATGCAGTATCGAAGACACAACGAAACGAAACTCATGCTATCATCGCCCTTCTATACGTTGTGCTGTAATCTGTGAATTTTACACTGTTCCTTCAATCCTTGTCATTTCCTGTTCTGTTTCAACCTGACTGTTGAGCAGTGCAGCGCCCAGCTGGCAGCAGCGCGCCACAGACATGCCATTGTTCTCTATCCGCCTATACGCACTCATAACGACGGGCTCTGAAAAGCCATAGGTTTACTGTGGATGTTCCCGAATACAATCTCTCAATCTCAATCTCAGCCGAAGACAGGTCTTCACTGCGCTGAACGTTGAGCCCATTCGCTACGGTATATCTCTGCCACCGTCAACAAACACACGCATGACAACGCCTCGCTCCTCGCAAACTCATCGACTTCATCGACCTGGCCTTGACAACAATAACTCCGTGCTTGTTCCCCATACCACCACTCTGTGACGCCTCTGTACCGTCCCACCTGCCCCGGCGAGCTAACACCCACCCCGAGGAGGTTCCCCCAGGCCCGGCAGTGCCAGCCCCCCCCCCCCCCGAGTGTCAGCGACTCCGTCTCGTTCCGCGCCCCTCAGCCAGCTCACCTGGCACCGGATGAGCATGTCGAAGAACTGGTCGTCCGGCAGACCGTCCGAGTCGGAGGCGACGCTCAGCCGCTGGATGAAGTCCTTGCTGCCGCTGAAGCCGGGAAGGTCGAGGTCGCCGGCCGGCAGGTCCGCCCGCTGCTCATCCATCCGCCGCGACTGCATGCCTAGCGACAAAAACAGACACCAGAGTCAGTATACCAGAGACTACGTACCTGGGGACACAAACAGACACCTGAGTCAGTATACTAGAGACTACATACCTGGCGACAAAAACAGACAACAGAGTCCCGTATGGCGACAAAGACGGCAGGGCCAGTTTACCAGAGACTGTGTGCCCGTGTATGGCGACAGATACATAGGGGCTGTTCCAGCGCCCTCACCCGGGATAGGCTGAGGCGTGCCCGGTGGAGGTGCGGTGGAGCGGCGCGCGGGAACGAGCAGTAGTGACTCGGTGAAATTATCAGCTGTTGCCCATCATTTGTTTGGGTGCGAATTCACGGTCACGGTCACGGGCTTCGCTGTAATAAAGGCGGCCGCACACTAGGCCATTCGGCGCGCGGAGGTCGCGATATCGCTGCGCCTTTCCGCGCATCTTTAGTGACTTTCCGCCTTCGCGTCAGCCGAAACGTCAAAAATCGCGGACGAATGTCGTCGGCCGGGCATCTGCGGACCGGCGGAAAAAAGCTGATTCGAACGAGCTTTTTCCGCGACTGAACGCGACTGAACTGCGGACAACAAAATTGATCAGGCTAACAGTGGCGAATATATGCAAGATAGAGGTACACATCTTGCACAGCATGCTCTTGCCGCTGTTAAATTTATTATGCAAAAGTTTTGTGGTTCTAAACTTACATCTTCGTCGAAAAATGGCCATCATTAAGTTACCTTGGGACAGGCTGTAGGCACAGGTTGCGCCATGCTGTAGGTCGGCGGGTCGGAATCTCGCGAGCAGACAGCGCCGAATCCGCCGGAACAAGGACGATATTCCGCGGTATCGCCGCGATTTTCCGAGGCGGAATTTCGCAGTGATATCGGGCGCCGAATGCGCAGTGTGCGGCCGCCTTTAATACAGACATTGTATTCCTCCCAGTTTTGCGTTTTACCGTGCATGTCAGAAATTTGTTGAGGTATTTTATCCACCGTGCGTTTAACATAGATCTAAACATTGGAATCCAGGCAAAAGCTGACCACAATGCTCTTCGCGAATGGCGCCGAAAAATGTTTACAAAAGTTTGTCACTGGTGCGCCATAGCTGCCGTAATCCGACTTTGCCCGATCTCATCCGCTCGACGAGCGGTTGCAATTTTGCGCATCCGGTTGAGGTTGGTGGAGGCTCAACCGATTTTAGTTGAGGCGCGGGAACAGACAGTGGAGACAATAAGGCCTCAACCTAATCCGGGTGAGGGCGCTGTAACAGCCCCATAGGCTGCTGGCAGCAACCAACGTCAACAGTGACAAGTCGACGAACGGTTCCGTATTCGTGTGAACTATTTCGTCCATTTTGCATCTCTATCTGAGGTGATCAGCGTCCGACCGCCCCAGCACCATAATTCAGCCTACCGTAACACGGACACACTCGGCAATTGGTCGAACGAACACGCACATGGTCGGCAAGCACCGTTCAGCTAACCTATCTACGAGTTGCTATCCAGCAGAGAGGCTGGCCGCTCCCATGACACATGTATCGCTACCCTGAGTGGTCAGGGCTCACTGTGCCATAACCGCCGGTTTCTCACGGTCCCTTATCCCGCTCCATCCCGCTCCCATGACACATGTATCGCTACCCTGAGTGGTCAGGGCTCACTGTGCCATAACCGCCGGCTGCTCACGGCCCTTATCCCGCTCCATCCCGCTCCCATGACAAATGTATCGCTACCCTGAGTGGTCAGGGCTCACTGTGCCATAACCGCCGGCTTCTCACGGTCCCTTATCCCGCTCCATCCCGCTCCCATGACACATGTATCGCTACCCTGAGTGGTCAGGGCTCACTGTGCCATAACCGCCGGCTGCTCACGGTCCCTTATCCCGCTCCCATGACAAATGTATCGCTACCCTGAGTGGTCAGGGCTCACTGTGCCATAACCGCCGGCTTCTCACGGTCCCTTATCCCGCTCCATCCCGCTCCCATGACACATGTATCGCTACCCTGAGTGGTCAGGGCTCACTGTGCCATAACCGCCGGCTGCTCACGGTCCCTTATCCCGCTCCCATGACAAATGTATCGCTACCCTGAGTGGTCAGGGCTCACTGTGCCATAACCGCCGGCTGCTCACGGTCCCTTATCCCGCTCCCATGACAAATGTATCGCTACCCTGAGTGGTCAGGGCTCACTGTGCCATAACCGCCGGCTGCTCACGGTCCCTTATCCCGCTCCCATGACAAATGTATCGCTACCCTGAGTGGTCAGGGCTCACTGTGCCATAACCGCCGGCTGCTCACGGTCCCTTATCCCGCTCCCATGACAAATGTATCGCTACCCTGAGTGGTCAGGGCTCACTGTGCCATAACCGCCGGCTGCTCACGGTCCCTTATCCCGCTCCCATGACAAATGTATCGCTACCCTGAGTGGTCAGGGCTCACTGTGCCATAACCGCCGGCTGCTCACGGTCCCTTATCCCGCTCCCATGACAAATGTATCGCTACCCTGAGTGGTCAGGGCTCACTGTGCCATAACCGCCGGCTGCTCACGGTCCCTTATCCCGCTCCATCCCGCTCCCATGACACATGTATCGCTACCCGGAGTGGTCAGGGCTCACTGTGCCATAACCGCCGGCTTCTCACGGTCCCTTATGAATACAAAGCATCATGGCTACCGTTCTGCGGCAATTTATCGAGGGCGACGAGGCACACCATGTCACGATTCATCATCATCTCAGTGATTCGCCATTGTCAAAAGTGACATTGTGGAAGCATTTCACAGCCGACTTACAAATTACGCCTCGGCCGGGAGACGTTCGTGCATTTTGGTCATGGATACATGCCTCCAAAGCATGACATTTTGTCGATTTTTGCCGGCATTTCACAGCCAGAACGAGCGTCTCGGACGAGGTCTGTACAGTGTACAGCCAGAGGATATTTGGGACGTTGGTGAGTCATAGCACGAACAACGGAACTACCCAAATCGAATGGGTAGTCACGGCCTGATAAGAACCGAACTTCTTGGCGACGCTATTCGAGAGAATTTCAGTCGCCGTTTCTCAAATAGGCGATAGGGACATGTTACGATTCAGTAGAGTCCATAAACGGAGAGCGAATAGCTGAACTGGTTTACAAGTTGTGACCGTAATATACTGTCATTAGAACCTTATTCTCGTGAACTTAAAGACATGCCGTGAAACCAATGCTAGCAAAGCTATTTAAGCATGCGTCGAAAACAACGTTGTAAATCTGCCACTAACAAGTCTGAGCCGTTTCATATAACAACACTGAAACTTCACGTACAAATATGATTGGAATGACTTCAGCAAATGCCAGGCAAATCAACAACTAGTCGTTCGACGACCAAAATTACACCGGATACCAATTCATTCCCTCTGCGGCACGGCTGCACGGCCGAGCGCCACGCGCCGTACCTCTGGTATACTGTTGGACAAAGCCAGCAGACATTCCTGCCAATACCGACTCGAGTTCCCGGCAAACACACACTACTGGGTCCGCCCGTGTGGAAGACAGACGGCACTCCGAGGTAGCGCACTTCCTGCGCGCTGCACTTCCGCAACACAAAGCGACTGTTCTCGCTCGGCTGGCTACAGATCTCGGCCGGACACACTGTGTCAGATGTGGAGAAACTCCGGCTACCGGTGTAGTTTTTTGTGTGTTTATCCCATATCAAAAGTCGGGTCAGAATGACATAGCATTCCGATCCCACATTTATACGGGCACCTGAACTGGTAGATGGTGGCCCACCAGATTAGCAGGATTTTACCAGTAGCCCTATGGGAGTGGGGAGCAACACCTGGCTGTCCCCCCCTCCCCCGCCCCCCCCCCCCCCCCCACCGAACACCTGACTGGCCCCCCGTACACAATTTTATGGCGACACCCTCGTCCGAGACCACGACCTCTCTACCTTGTCTCGCTGACCGCGTCTCTTACATCGCCGGGTGCCGTCGGGCACGACAGCGTGTCACTGCATGTGTGGCGACGCCCTCGTCCGAGACCACGACCTCTCTACCTTGTCTCGCTGACCGCGTCTCTTACATCGCCGGGTGCCGTCGGGCACGACAGCGTGTCACTGCATGTGTGGCGACGCCCTCGTCTGAGACCACGACCTCTCTACCTTGTCTCGCTGACCGCGTCTCTTACATCGCCGGGTGCCGTCGGGCACGACAGCGTGTCACTGCATGTGTGGCGACGCCCTCGTCTGAGACCACGACCTCTCTACCTTGTCTCGCTGACCGCGTCTCTTACATCGCCGGGTGC
Source organism: Chirona hameri (assembly GCA_036785665.1). NCBI lineage: Eukaryota > Metazoa > Arthropoda > Thecostraca > Balanomorpha > Balanidae > Chirona > Chirona hameri. The sequence goes on from JAXIVJ010001045.1 coordinate 154,707, forward strand.
CGTCGGGCACGGCAGCGTGTCACTGCATGTGTGGCGACGCCCTCGTCTGAGACCACGACCTCTCTACCTTGTCTCGCTGACCGCGTCTCTTACATCGCCGGGTGCCGTCGGGCACGACAGCGTGTCACTGCATGTGTGGCGACGCCCTCGTCCGAGACCACGACCTCTCTACCTTGTCTCGCTGACCGCGTCTCTTACATCGCCGGGTGCCGTCGGGCACGACAGCGTGTCACTGCATGTGTGGCGACACAGTTGCCCAGTTGTCGGGGTCGACGTATTATACAATCGAACTTTCATTACATAATGCACATTTTTATCGTGTTGGAAGTTGAGTTAGTTGCATCACTGTTCAAGGCTGGCTCTCCAGCCAGAGCGGCTAAGGCGGGCAGCCATGTCCCCATGTCCATATCCAGTACCGATCGCCTGTCCATGTCTCGCCGAGTGTTCTCCTTCTGCGCAGTCCCATCCTAAAACCGCCTGCCGCCGGCCACCACCAGAGCTCCTAAACACGTGACGAGTTTACTGGCCAGCTCGATAGCATCAAATCAAATCACGGAACACGCCTGCCTGCAGCGAGTAAGGATATGGCTTCCGAATGAACGTTTTTCTTTTTAAATAGCGCAGTACATCGCGCAGTGCTTCCTTTCATCTTGACTTCACCAAGTATGCTCGACTCGGACCAAATATTAGCCCACGACGCTGGAATGGTTCGCAAATAAACCGACTACTTCCGAGTTCCGACTACAGCGACGACGGCAACACAATTAGAGCGATAAATTGCTCTTGATTCGAGAGACAGGCTATTTTCTCAGATGAGAGACCAGCTGATGGGGTCGATGGAAAGACTCCGGAATCAGTCGCCTGGCAAATGTACAATTCATCACAGGTACTTTGACAGCTTAACTATCTTCGGTGATAGTCGATGCTAAACGCCATGGGCGAAAACATTCTCGGGTGGTTCGGTAAAACGTATTCTGAAGATGAATACAATCAGCGGACTTAACGAAGTGAACAAAGCATTACCATGAACGTGGAGCCCATTTCAACGTGGAGCCGTGGAGCCCATTTCAACTGATACAACCATTGAAATGGGCTCCACGTGGAACGTGGAGCCCATTTCATCTGATAATTAATTCAGTGCAAACGAATACAATCACCTATCTTGATGTCCCGCTCACTATTCTCTGACCCAGCTGTGGGCACTTGGCAGGGCACTTGGCAGCTGGACGTCGGCGAGCGATTCAGCCACCGGATTCAATTAGTCTGGCAACGGGGCCCATGACGTCAGAGCACCTGTGACGTCACGCAGAGGCGCATCTCTGCCTGAAGGCCAGAGCCCGCGGCGACACATACAAAAAGTCCGGCCGCGATAACATCGATATGTTCCCGCGGGATTTGTCGCGGAACACGCAGTCATCATTTCCCGCGGGATCTACCGCGGGAATGATACAGATGAGTCCGGCCGGCGACTCCCATGCCAGCAGCAGCGCCGCCACGGCTGTCTCAGTGGAACATAGTGCAACACATTGCTACTACGCCTCGCAAACATTGGGGTTTCTGTCTTGCTACCAAAACGAAAACAATCCTGAACACTCGAGTCTCAAACCTTTGCGCTAAAACATTCTCTGGCTCGGACACTGCTACAATCATTTAAATGGCGCAGCATTTCCTGTGAAACTTCGTCACAATCAAAGGCGGTGGATTGTATTTTCCGGTGGGGAGCAAAAACTCCGTGGGCTCCGGAGCGATAAGGCCCCCTTCATAGGTATATATGACAGGGTTTCGGACTCTGGACCGGTTTTGCGGACACGGGTGTAAACAAAATATACACGAGTCAGTTTTAAACCAATCTGGACCAACTTACTAGCTGGTCTGAGATTGCCTGCACTGGCGGGTCTGAGAGAACTCTGGGCAGTCCTAAGAGGGCCCTACATCAGATTGAGGAGACCCTTGCCATGCTTGAGTTGGCCTTTACCAGTCGAGGGGCCCATGGTGGCTTGAGAGGGCCCTATGGCGGTCTCTTAGGCCCTTCCCGGGCCCTATGGTCATATGTCGGTCTTGGAGGGCCTTTGTCATTCCTGACAGGGCCCTGGCATGGGCGTAGGAACTATGTTCAAGTTGGGGAGGGGGGCAGGAGGCATTCTG